>JAVQKG010070972.1:0-10101 GCA_036025885.1 Hypseleotris bucephala
ATTTGCTTATTCCACTCGTGGCAAAATTGTGCAGTTTGTAAGCGATGCGCGCCTGTGCCTGGAGATATTTGTACTTAGGTTATTCATCAGAAGAACAACTTTACTGCAAAGAAGGAGACGTAGCCTATACCTACTGTACAGACGTCAGTTTGCTCTCCTCAGACAAAAAACATTGAGCTCTCTCTAAACATCAGATTAGTGTCATCAGCGTATTGGAGAGTTTTGAATTCTCGCCTCTCGGGAGACAGCATGCCCAGGACGCCGCTCTACCTCTTAAGCAAGGCAGCGAGGGGATCTACTACAGGCCGTAGAGGAGAGCGGAGAGCGGACAGACGCACTGACCTAGACCGAGTGATGTGACTTGATTTCACACCACAGACGCACCGCTCCAGAGTGCGAGGAGAGCCGCTCCGAGACCACCTCTTTCAAGCGTTCTCGGAGCGGCCCTTTAGTGCGGGCCTCGGTGCGGCTGTTGTTTTCAGACTGACCCAGGCGCACCGTACTCGGGACGAAAGTTCTCTTGGGTCGATCTAAACAGAGCCAGTGTGAAAAGGGCCTAAGACAAAATCGCACCTAACCCAGCACTGAACCAGAACTAAACCAGGGCATGACCAAGACTAAACTTAGGACTAAAACCAGGCTAAAGTCTATGATAGGACAAACATCTTTGTAAATCTTTGTCAGATGAAGAATATGGAGTTATTGTGATAAATGTAGTTTCTTGCTGTGAATATTGTTTGCTGATACTGCAATACAATAGTAGTAATATATTGTGCACTGCATTAATACACACAAAGCCAGGTGGTACTGTAATTTCACATCCAACGCCTCTAGTCTTTTCCCTCTTTTAAAACTTCCTTCTTTTTTTCCCTATTTTTTGTCTTGAAACAGGATTCCCAAAGTCGCACCAAAAGAGTTTTTCATCCAGCGAACTGCCTGGCGGCCACGGTGCAAGACGCACACATCACTCCTAATTACAGTCTGATATTAATAATAGAGAAAAATATTAATCTTGGAGGTAAACACTAAGCCGCTTAAAGGGAAAATTGCAAATAAATCAGATTATCCTATAGAAATATCCTCCGAATGGGCCGTGGGGGTAATGAGAAACCTGCGTCCTACCGCTTCACCCCCTCCCCTCCATCCCTCATCCCCTCCCCGCTCATTTCCCACCCCCTGTTCTGCTGCGGGATAGAAAAAAGGTGTGACTGCGTTGGCCACATCTGTGCATTTATTACACTGCTTCTTTACGACCAACATCTTTCCTTCTCTTTTTTTTTGCTTTGCTGTATTCATTTTTCACCTCCAATTTTATTTTTTCATCAGTCGGGGGGCGCCGCCGAGCAGATTCAATTAGGTTCCGTGATTGGGCCGCTGGCATTCAACGGGGTCACGGAAAGGTTAAAGAATTCAGTGGCACAAACATGATTATGGCTCTGTAGCGTTTGATCACTAGTAGTGTTTGTCACAGCAGAACCAAAACCAAGCTTTAGCTCACTACAACAGGACCACCGGACTGGACCAAGCTGGTCTTCTGTGTCTCGCTTCGCCTGATTCAACAACTAAATGGCAATTGCATGTTGAAGTGGCAAGAAAAGGGCACTTTATCAGAATTTGCAAAGCATGTTGTGAGACCTACAGTATAGAATAGCTTGTGTGATAAAGTAATGTCTAAAGGTGTCAAAAGTGGTAAAAGTGAGATAGGATGTTTAATGTATATAATATATACATATATATATATTCTTTTTGGCCATTTTAAAGATATTTTGTTTTTTTGCTTTCCTTTGACACACAATGTGACAGGAAATTATGGAGGAGAGAACAGGGGGAGAATGTTGGCAAACTGTTGGAAACTGAAACCCACAACGCTAGAGTGAGAAGTTTAAGCTTTGCATATGTGCTGTGGCCTGACCCGCAGAAATATTTAGATTTTCTAGTGTTAAGTTTGCTTTAATTACATAAAGTGGTAAGTCAAATACATGTAGAATTGTATCATTTATTTCTATCACAGAACTGAATTAGGGTCACTTTTACAAAAAATTAAAAGTAAAGTAAGAAGTGGGTCACAACTAAATAACCAGGGATGAATTTCATTCCCACAGTCTGGCTTAAAAAGGAAAAACTTTCATACCATTGATCAAACTAAAATTGTGAAGCTGATTAATTAGTCTACAACAATGTTATTTAGTTTACAGATATGCATTATTATCTCTTGTAATTTATTATGTTGTAATTCATGTTTTGTCATACAAGGGAAAAGGGGTGCCAACTACCAGTAATTCAAAAAGATAAAAACTAATCAAAAACCTGAATATTTTCAATAACTAATTTGTTTCTGAATTTTATCGTATGTTTTTACTAGACACATTTTGGTGAGTGGATCCACCACCGGTCCCCTTCTTTCTTTCCTACACAAAGAAACATCATGTTCCGGAGAGTAGTGGAGTAATAAAGGCCACCCTTGCAGTGAAATTAAAGCTAGTAAATGACACTGCATGCTGAGTACACACTAAATCATTTTTATACCCCGATGAAACAGCAAGCATAATTCCAGCTCTGTATGTGTATCCAATATCACCTGGAGACTATGAAAGAAGGGGAAAAAAACAACTAATCAAATATCATATTGGTGCATGTGGTGAGATGCATGTCAGAACAAGAGATTAATACTAAATATAGGAAAGATAGTACAATAACACTGCTCCATCTTTTTATATTCAAAATGACCAGACAGAGGGCACATTATGAGATATTGGATTGATAAACAGGCCTGGATGCTGTTGTTCAGTGAATATAATAGAACAATAACATTGCTCCTGGGTTAGCAAAGATTGCATTATGATTTTAATGTGTTTTACAGACACAGGCCCTTCACACAGAGGAAATTATGTCGATAAATAAGCAGCCTCACATTCTAAAACAAAAGGAATCACTGTCAATAGAAAACGTGAAAGGGAGAATGTGCTTTGTTATGGAATATTTTATATGAACAAAGATCCTCAATCTGATGAGAGCAGAGGAACCTTGTTTCAGAAAGACTTTTTTACACATGAATAATTTAAAATAATAAGAATTTGTAAAGTTGTAATTTTATATTGCAAAACTTCTGCAGAATTAAGTAGCAGTGTAGTTTTAATTTAAAAACTTTATTGCTGACCATTCAAGTTTTAATCGGATGACATTTTTGCTGAAATTTAAATTTTAATCTGTCAATTTTCCCAGAACCTTTCCTTATTTTGGAGGCTGAAATGCATAAAAAACATTCATCTGCGAGTGGATTCACTTCGACAGGGCATGTCAATCATTGCATTTTGGGAATGCCTGTCAATCATTCCTTTTTCTCAATCACCACAAGCTAAAGCCGCCAGGGAGCTTTTCCTTCTGCCACTATCTGCCACTTCAGGTGAGGAGCCAGGCACAACCAGTCAATACAACTGTTTGGTACTCTGCTCCCTTGCTGGGGCCTAATTTCTTGTGCAGCTCAAAAATATTTCCTACACTTCCAATTCTCGTGGACCCCACACCGGCCGAGTAATCCCAATTCTGCGCTCATGAAGTGTATTTACATGCCCCACACTGAGGCGAGCAAACAAGCTCATTTAAAAGTTCACATGCTAATGTGTGACATTTAATCCAAACTTTACACGGAAAAGGACATGCAACAATAGATTTTAATTCCTTTCCTGTCCGTGAATCTCAACATCATCCTTCCATATTTATGAGATGAAAAGGCAGGACACCTCAGAGGCAGCAGAAGGCAGGACTGGGAGTATAACATTTCAATACTGGGATGGTTAGTGATATTGACGCTACAGAATTTTGTTGATATCCACACAAATTGAGGCTTGATCTTTTTATTCATCTTCTACTGTTCATCTTTTACGGGTCATGGGAGACAGAAGCTTCTCGAGTCTGCTTATTACATGAAACAGTCAACACCCTATCACCACTAATTATACTTAACAAAATTATAAAAAAAAAAAAAAAATGTTAGACCCCTATTCCCCACAGCTTTAAGTGCATGTATTTGGGTGGTCCCCAGAAAGAGAGAGCACAGTAGCATGATAATACAAAGCCTAAATATATAAAAACTTTTTGTATAACCTTTGTACTGTACATTCATAGTAGATTGTAAAGTTAAGAAAGACCAAATGCAAATAATCAATATACAAAACAAAAACTAAATGTGTTCTTGTACCTGTGAGAGAAGATTTTTCTCCCTCTGCTGACACGCTGACAGCTCGTTGCTCTGCTGCTCCATTTCCTTCCTGCACACTCCCAACTACAAAGATTATATCAAGGGGAATGAGTTCAATATTACAGAAATAATCATAAACAAAACATTTTTAAAATATCTAAACCTTATTGAAAGCAGACACACACACACGGGATCGACCAGGACAGGCCAGGGTTGAGCACACCCCATCTGATCTGTGGCCCGTTCATTCATTAGACCCATGCTCTCCCCTATTGATTTCAGCTTAAGTAATGAGAAAGCTTATCCAAAAATCTTTAGCATTTGGGCTCCAACTTAAGGGAATCAATGGGGCCATTTCCCATTTTGAACAGCACATACGCATGGGGTTTTATGTACGGTGAGCGGGACAAATCCCGATGCTGATAAATCAATAGGCCTTTTTGTCGATGGACAGGCATGCTTGCACACACATACATGGACACACATGGTTGATAAATGGTATTTTTGAGGCAATTAAAGTGAGCTGTAAACATATGAAGGCCAATCAATTGGTCAGTGAGGTCTATTATCACGACTTTAACACTGATTTAGAAGGGCTTTAAGGAGCCAGCTGCTTTAAATGTGGGACAGTCATTTATGTAGATCAGCAGTTAGTGACCTGCACTGGACAGACTGGGATAGTGCCCTGAAGTCCCCACACTGCAATAGTCTACATTGCACATTGTAGATCAATGCAATATAGGATGTTGTTTTTTTAGATTTATCCGGATCTTGAAGGCAAAAAAGTATTAAATAAATGTATCATGATACAATGATTTACTATGATCATGTCAAGATGTGAAGCCAAAAAAGGTTACCTTAAAGAAAGCTGCAGGGGAATAAGCTGCATACTGTACAATTTTATTTTCAGAACTAGACAAGCTTGTTAGGAGAAAAACGAATACATCAATGTTGTCCACCCGCCACCCCCCCACTGCTTCCACTTTGCTAAAGGTGAGACATGTGTTAGCAAAACTAACCTACAGACAACATTTCCCTGAGGTAATTGGTTCCACATTAATATTCATTTGATTTTGTATTTGCAGGCTATGACAAGCTACTGTGCTTTGATGCTGTGTGCCTAAATCCCAGTGTCCACCACACAGTTTAACCATATAAGCTTGAATACTGAGGAGTGCACACATATTCAGGCACATTTTTAAAATACTACAGCCAAATAAAGCCCAGCTAAAAGCCCTCCTCTCCTCTGAGTATGCCACTTTTGTCTTTGAATTCTCTTCTTTGGACTTGTACAAAGTGACCTGCTTTTCAGGCTGGGTGATCCGGCGCGTGTGCATGTGTGTTGCTGAGGCATGACATTTCAATTGTGTGTCCAATCAAACTGGCAGAGAGGCAGCTGGGGAGTGATGAGGGGTGCGGGGGTGTTCTGAGGGCTGCTGACCAACCGTTGCCATGGTGAACCACTTCTGTAAAAAACCACCAAGGTCACAACTGCTGACCCGCCGTGGTTTGGGACTTTCTGAACAGCATACAGCCGTGGATATGAGAAGGCTTTCTTTGCTTCTATTTTTTGCACTCCCACCTCGCACACGATTATGTCTGTTTGTTAAATACTTTATCATTTTATCTGTTTTGACTGATGCTAGCCCCGTATTTATTACAATTGTTTTTCTCCTTTTTATTTCACATTTAAGTTGACTAATTGCACTATTATGAGACCTGTGGTGCTGCTGAATCCATTATGTATAGGCTGCTGGCTGTTGCGAGTCATTACGATTCAGTTTGCCAGCACACAGCCATTGTGCTACTATGGGGTAAGGGGAGATGGTATGATAAAATATTGAGGGGCGAGCAAGGCAGCCGCAGATGCTAGCTGTCATGTGTGAGCGAATGAATGTTATGACAAGCATGTTTAAACATTCATGCGGGGAGGAAAGTTTAGGAGGGCTTTTCATTAACACCAATATGTCTTCGTCTCCCCGGTGCAGACACTGCTGGTGGAGGCATGACAACAACAGGGAGGAGAGGAATTAAAATCTCGAGAGAAAACTGTCACAGGCACACACTCAGACTGAGGTAGAGATGTGCCATGCTGGGAGAGAGCACACACAAATGTACACATGTCACACTGGTCAAACATCCTGCAGTATCTTACCTCAAACTGCTTTTGGTGGTGTCCGTTTAAAGAACTTTTTAGACAGTTGATATTGTGTAACTAAGCTAAATTTGGCCAAACCCTATATATGCAACTATACAATTACATAACAGTAAATCAATGACTGTGTCTGTAGAATCCAAACATCTAAACATGTCCGCACTTTGCAATTTATCTGCAGTTGAAAACTACAGGAAACAAAAGCTATGTGCTGTGTTTGTTAGAAGCAGAGCCCTGGCCAATTAGTTTACATAACCTTGACAAAACTAAATAGAGACTTAATGGAGAGGAGGCTGAAATAACATTGCTGTAAGAAACAAATCACAATCTACACAGTTGTGAGTGTCAATGTGCAGTTTGTGATGAAATGCACATGGCCTGCACATTACAGCAGGATGAATACAAGAGTACACATATTGTAGCGTGCTATTACAGAGACGGCTACACATTTAAGCTTGCTTAAACTCCATCAAATGGAGTGCAAAATCAATAGCTGTAGTATGCTGATGATCTCATGAAGTCAAATTGAGGCTAAGAAGAAAAAGAGCCTCAAGAATTCTTAGCATAAGTGGCTTTGACTTGCAAAGTGTGTTTGCATAACATGAGCTTTAGTTAATGTTATAAATGGCTTTAAATGCTGCAAGGTGCATTCAAAATATGCAGACTCATCTGTTTTACTTACACCTTGATGCAACCATTTTGAATTAATCTAGTTTTCAATGGTCAAGCAATTCCATTTTGATATTCAAATTTGGTGTGTATACGTATAAGAGTGCAAGTGCACGCTTTTTCAGACTGATCCAATCAGTCTTAAATTAGTTAATAAGCCAAGGACACAAAGGAGATGACTCAGCTGATGGGAGCGTGAGCTAATATTAGCATCTCACCCCCATTCAAGACTATACTGCACACATTAGCATCACTGCAGCCTAAGGATGTTAAAGCCTGCAGTTTGGGCCTAACACTGAATCCCATTAGCACATTAGTAAGGTGTTATGACCTAATGCTAGTGTTGGCTAGAGTTTGGTTAAATGGCTTCATTAAAGTATTTCACAGTAGAAATGTGACATATAAGAAGGAACCGGATACATGGGTCATTCTTCACACCGGGCCAATTAGATGAGGACACCCGGGCTCACTGTCAGCTGTCCTCAGACTAAACTTTGTCAGTGTCAGATTCTAAAGTTTACTTTTTAATAAGTATACCATTGTTTTTAATAGAACACGACATCTATACCTGAAGGATCTTGCTTGTATTTGTGATTGTAATGTTCCACTGTCGGTCTGCCCCAGGCCAGTTGTGGCCACCCTGTGTGTCACTGTGGTGTGAATACATGGACAATGGACTGATTACTGAATTGTAAAACAGCTTGGAGGTCTTTAGAAACACTTAATAAATGGAAGCTAATATTATCATCATTAAAAGTTAGTACAAAGAAAACACTATTAATTAGAAGCCACATATACAACTGCCTTTGAATTGAGTCCATTTAAACAACAATTCTGCAAAATAAAAATTGCTTCAACCTTAACCATTTTAAAAACATTATGGTATTCTTCTGTGGACCTCCTTTTGTCTCTGAGCCCACCATCTATTAGCAGTGAAAAGAAACAGTTTGGCAAGTTTAAAGATGATCTACATTCAGCACTCATTTTATTCGTTTGTCTTTTTCTTTCTTGTTTGCTCTGGTTTTCGCTTGTTCTCTTCCTCAGTACCTCTCCTCCCTCACTCCCTCACCAGGTCCCTCTGTCGCTCAACCATCCCTTCCCCTTCTCTAAACACTGTCTCTTCCACATGGCCTGGATAATGAGTGCCGGAGCTAAACGAGAGGAAACAAGGCTCACTATTAGGAGGGAGCGCTGACTGAAGGTTTTAAATAAACGCTGAGGAACTTGAGGCCAAATTCTATTTCCAAGGACATAAACTAATGGAACAGGCAGACATTCCCTGAACAAATACAACCTCTGTTTAAACGGCCGTAATAGTTGTAAAAATATACATGCACGTGTCGATTTAACTAAGAGACGGGCGACGGGGAGAACTGAAATGCATGTAAAATGTAGATATCCCATTGCACGAATACAGGCAGACTGTTGACACGGTTTCAATACCACTTATTTTCAACAGTGTGGAAAGCCTATTACCGTTGTATTCAATATCAACAATAAGGACATGAAGAAAAAACACACAAATGCTTGTCTGTGTCAATGAAAACTAATTAGGCAAATGTGTTTTTCTTAAGTGTCTGTGATATGCTCTCAGGCATAGAAATCCACACCCACAGCTGAACACACACTGCTGCGTCGCTCTATGAGGTTAATTGGGTTATCTAGGCTGATTAGCATAACTAATTAGACTCCTTGTTAAGGGATAAGTAGTATTTATTCTATTAGTGCTCTGTGTGCATAGACAAAGAGGCGCTTGTTTGGATGCCTTTCATCATTGGCACAAGTTCAAAATGAAAATGAGGCATAGCTAAGTGTGCATGGGAGACCTGTGTGTGTGTGTT
Organism: Hypseleotris bucephala; assembly: GCA_036025885.1. Taxonomy (NCBI): domain Eukaryota; kingdom Metazoa; phylum Chordata; class Actinopteri; order Gobiiformes; family Eleotridae; genus Hypseleotris; species Hypseleotris bucephala. The sequence continues at coordinate 8,864 of JAVQKG010070972.1, forward strand.
TGTTTGTTTGTGTGTCATTTATCTAGAGTACACAAAAACATCCTTAACATCAGGTGCCAGATACAACAACCCCCTCAAATGCACACACGTGATATGCTCGTGAGGCACTTAAATCACTCATCATTATTACAAGGGTGGTTTTTAGCATAATTAGCATTGTTAACCAGATGAGCTAAGTCAAGTCCCGCTGTGCCAGTCAGAGTTGACACATGTCATCTCATTGAGCCCAGTTAAAGAGCCGGCTGGTCCCCATCAGGTGGCTTTATGGCACATTTGCATCTTTTCACCGATTGCTGACAGAGATCACATGGCTGGTACAAGGGGGGTGTTGTAAGCTTGTCACAATACTAGATACTTGATAGTGATGCTAAGAAAAATACATGATACTTTATAGCATTTTTTTAACTAAAGAAGATATAGCACAGTGGCAACAATATTCAAATTTCTTTTCTGTAGTGTGTAGTGTAAGGCTGAGGTGGAAGTTCTTTTCATTAAGCTATAAGAATGAACTAGATTTATAATGCTGAATGCTGGTCCTGGGTAATACCATAGTTATTTTTCCATAATTATTGATTTTTAAATAACATCTGAATACAAGTTTTGGTATTGAACTGTAGCTTACTGTTGATTTTAACCACTATACAAACCACTATACACTACTATACTGTTGTTTAAGCAGGTGTAAAAATGAATTTTGTGATTCCCCTTTAAAGGTAAACAGGTACGTAAATGTGACAAAACTACTCTTTTTTATAATTTCATGAAACAACAGTAAACGTATTGCCCTTATTAATTTATTCTTTCATGTTTGCAAATGTGTATGCTGCCTTTTGTTTGTGGTGCCTAACACATGTAGTAAACACAAAAAAAAAAACAACGCAAATCAACACCACTCGTCTCATCTTTAGCTCACAAGTACAAACTCACAAACACACTATACTCCCAACATTCGCAAATAACCAGGGAAAGCAAAATGAAAGCACCAGAGAAAGAGAGAGGGAGTGCTACATTTACTGAAATTAAACATTTTCTCATCAGCCCGAGGGTGCAGCAGGCCCACTAATGTATTATTCATCCCCACTTCACAAAGGAACATTAATCAATTATGAAGATATGAGGATCTTAAAGTATAGAGCAGAGACGGGAGAGCGGCCTGTTCGTATTAATATGCGGCCGCAATCGTGCACCCCCCCCCGGGGGGCGCGGCCCGGGGGGGGGGGGGGGGGGGGGGGGGGGGG
>JAVQKG010071198.1:0-17762 GCA_036025885.1 Hypseleotris bucephala
ATAATATCACGGACTGTATAAATGTTGTTCTAAAGTAATATTCAGAGTGTAAGTATATTGTTATATGGTTTGTGAGACATAGTTAAGCAAAGATAACAAATGTTTAGTCAGTGAGTTGAGTATAAAATGGTGATGTGCTGGTGTAATAAGCTATATTAATGTGAATATTATTTCATTTAAGTCAAGTAACAGAAATATGCTTGTTTATTTTGTAATTATAGTAACAAATGCATATTCTTGAAGTGAATAATAGTACCTACTAAAACAATAAGTTTTCAATGCTTACAGAGAGTAGCGTTCAGATACAGTATAGTAGTAATGAGTAGTGATTATTGGAGCCAAGATAATTGTATTTTTCTTTATTTTGATGTACAAATATGTAATAACAACTGAGGAGTATTTTTGTACATGATGATACAGTAAATTCTACAAGCGAGACCGCACTGAACTAGAACTCACTGTCTCCTGTCTTCTTTATTTTATCTGTTATTCAGAATTTCTTCTGTGCGGGTCTGCCGCCCCTAGACCGGACCCGTAACATTTACTGTAGTAAAGTCTGTAAATATTTCTGTGTTGCATCATTTGGTTCATTTTGTTAAAATGAACTAAATACTATCCACATATCTCACACCACTTTTTTCATGTATTTCTTTTAAAAGATATCCTCTATTTTTTCCAGAAACTACTAGCGAAATTAATGGCTTAACCTTTTGCTCTCTTATCTGGGAACCTCAGCTAAAGGTCATTGGTCTATCTGGACTCTCGTCTTCCCTTTTTTCCACCTTATCTTTTTCCAACTACAGTGATGCAACTTTTTGCTTTATTCTTGCTCATGCACACCTGTACGACCTGTGTTCTATATCCTTTATGCTGTTTTTCACCTGTCACCTCAACCCACTTTTTCTCATGAATGTTTAAAGGTTTAGCACAAGTGTTTCTGCCTGATTTCAAACTGTGGTCTTTGGTCTGTGAAGTGAATTACTTCAGAAACAGCATATGAATTGTGTGGCATCTGTACACGCTATTTTAAGGACACACGCCCTCTTTTTAGCTGTCATAGTTTAACTACACAACCAATGGATGCCCCAGTTTTCTACTGCAAATTACACAACAAAATGGGAATTCTTACTATTTGCAAGTATTTCTGCCAAGTGTCGAACCAAAGATCTTTTGCATGCACCTTGTTTATGTGGCTATGCAATTGAATAAAATAACACTCGTGGATCTGTGATTATGCTTTACTACTAGGGCAGAGGGATTGCTAACATTATGCAATGGATAATAAATGTCTATCATGTGTTTCTACCCAGTTCCAAACTGGGCACCATGTGAATAAATCAGGGCTCTAATGTTGAGGAATTACCATATAATGATGACAAAGCCTGAATCCCAACACAGTACATGTCTTCAAGGTTGCACAGAAGGTAAATGTCAACAAATAAGACAGGAAAGTGGTAGAATATTATTTATTATATGCAAAATAATTATTATGGTCCAGACATTCAGAAAATTTAAAAACATTTTATAGAATACAGACAACTGCCTTCAATAGATGAAAAACATGTGACATGAGTGACAAAGTGAAAGTGATTTTTGGGGGTTTGACTTGCCACAGCTATATAAATGGCAGTCTGATTATGGACACAATTCATTTCCATATAGATATGCTCCTGCTGAGTCAAATTCCACACATAGTCCACAGTTCAATTACCCCAGACATTCTAATATCAAACTCCAAAACTGTGCATACAAACTGATACCCAAATATACAAAGCTCTTGAGTGAGAAGCAAGACACATCTGTAATTAATGTCAGGATCCCATAAACGGCATAATGAAAGTCTGGTGTGACATAACTGGTACATTGTTTACATATTGTCAGGGCAAAATTAAAAACAAAAACATTTTATGAACTATGCTTGTGATTGTTTGATACCTCCGTTTTTTTTGCTGAGGGCTAGTGCAATAGTTAAAAAGCATAAAAACATCAAATTACACGGCTCGGTAAAATTGAAGGGAGCTGGATAAAAGTGTTTTGTAGTTCTACTTTAGCTTTGTTTGTAGACACTTCAAACAATGCTGCATCAAAACAAATCCTCTGGAACAATAAGCAGCATTTTTCAGCTTCTTGGCGGGTCTTTAGAGCAGACAAAATAGAAACTGGTCAGAAACTCCTGCCTCAGGCTCAGAACACTGCACTTTCCTCAGCTGGCCTTTCCTCTGCTTTTCTTTGACTTATACAACCTGACCAACTTTGTTTCAACTATAAGCCAGCGTAAAAGTCAAAATGATGACTAAATGACTTGTTCATGGGTAAATGAAGCCCCATCCCACCCCACTGCAAATCCCCAAAGTGTGACCCTCTCACAAAATCTACTTTTTGAGGCTTTTAACCAATGCTTCTTTCTCAAACACATTCCAAAAGAAGTGATTTGTTTTATTGGTGACGACCCCTAGATAGTTCAGTGCATCTATGTTTGGTATTTCTATGTTGCTGCTGGCTGTCCTTCCTCCCTTCCAGGTAACCAGCCAATCAGACCTGGCACCTGGATGAGCTGCACCTGAGATGGGCGTGGCCGGAGGGTTTAAAAGCAGGCTGCTTCAGATCCCTGGTCTCTCTTCCACCAAGCAGCAACAGCCTTTGCCTTTGTTTTGTACTTTGATTTTGATACACTCACACAACATGCACCCTGCAGACACTACAGACACTCACGTTAGCATTTGTTGTTAGTTTCTTTTAATACATATCCATTGTTCTAAACCTTTTAACCATGTGTGGCCTCCCTATTTGTTGTGGCCCATTGAGCCAGGGCCATAACATGGGGGCTGTTTGATACCCCCTGGTGGCAATGGGGTCTTGTCCCTTACCTTATGCATACACACTCATGCTGCTGGATTGAGGCTCTGTCAAGAATGGCTCTTTGTTGCCCTCTGCTGACACTAGAGTTGGACACATGCACAGAACAGGGTTGTGATAATAGCTGTGGAAAGGTTGGCTGTCCACAAAACTACTATAATAGAGAGCCAATTAGGACTATTGTTGCTGGCTGCCGTGTGATTTATAATAAAAAGAAGTAAACATTCACATGGTCTTAAAATGAGTATTCAAAACTTAGTAAGTTAATTAAAATTTATTTCAGTAGTTTAAAAATATGTGCAGTGCATATAAAAGTGTAAGAAAAAAAGGAAAGAAAAAAGTCCTTCAAGTCTTCATGTCAAATTTAAGCTGCTCCTGTCATCTTAGATGAGTCGATAAAGAAAACCAGCCTTCTGGAGTCCTCTGTTTTTGTTCCTGTTTGAAATTATTACATTTTCAAATAAGCTTTTTATTTATTAATTCATGTTTAGAAAATAATTACATACCCTTGTTTTACTGTCACTAGCTTTGCTTCTGACACTTTGAGAAGGCGACAGCTCATTAGATGCAGCCCTAAATTACAGAAACACAGATCAACACACACAGAATTTTAAATACATTTTTCATGCCTCACCTTTTTTCAGCATTGGTCAGAATTGGCTCCCCCAGGTAAACTGAACTTGCTTCACTTTCTAAAGCACAAATTAGCATATTCATCACAGACAGCAGACAGACAGAAGACTATTGTTTTATCATATCCACTTTTACCATACCTGTAACTGGACTAAACACTGACGGTGGGACAGGGGACACAGAGGGGGACAGTTTGATCGATGCGTTCTGTTTTTGTTGGTCAATAAGCTCCAATAAACGACTCCTCGCTGCAGCACTTTGTCTGTTTAACTCCAGGAGGCGCTGTTCCACACTGTTCACATTGATGATGCTTTCCTCAGCCTAAAGAAATTTTTTTTTTTCTTAAACAGAAACAGTGACCCCACACCATGTCTATGGGCGATGGGAGGACACTGGAGTACCCAGAGAGAACCCAAAATGTGACAGGGAGGACAAGGACTCCACCCAGACTGATAGTAGTCGGCTGGCATATGGATTGAACCCCAGATATTTTTGCTGGGGGACAAGAGAACCAATAGCTCTGCCACACCCCCCCATTTTGTAAAACATAATAAATAAACACTTAAGTTGGTCATTTTAAAAACACTGCTACTTTTCTACATTAAAATACAAACATTTACACAGTGCTGTTTTAAAGGTGAAATTGTAGTATTAAACTTACTTGTTGCTCAGTTTCAGTCAGCTGAACAGACTTTGTGCTGGACGCGGACATCCTCCGCTCCACAACACTCTGAGGTGAGCCTTTACTGCCACAGCTCAAGCGCCTCTCGTCCATGTGACTGTGGTGTGGGGATCCTGCTGACGCTAGGGTCCGGGCCTGACTGAGCTGTGCCCGGATCAGCTCGTTTTGACGACTTAACTGGGCGATCTCAGCCAGCATGGCCTCCGCGGACACTTTAGAGTTGATGGAGGATAATGATAAAGAGGAGGTGGATGGCAGGCTGCTGAGGTTTGAGGGAGACACTTGAGGCTTGATGTTTTCAGAAGAACGCAGGATCTCAGCGGGGACAGGGTGAACCGCTAGAAGAGAAATATTTTAATATAGAGATGCACTGATATGAAAAATCAATACCGATACCGATGTTTCAGTTACCAATTTGGCTATTTTTGATTCCAATAGTCCATAGTCTATGTTTCCTATGCTTTTATATACAGGAAAGAAAACTAACAAATCATGATAAAAACAGTTTAATTCATATATCAGGCTATGATCTCTACAGGCCAATAGCGATATTAGTCAGCCTTGTGAATCTGCTGATACGATGTGCATGCCCGTTTTAAAATGCATGCACTGTTTATTATTGTGTCAATTGAAGTTTTCTGATTCTTCTTATCTTATATATTCCTCTATATTGTGTATACTTTTAATAGTTTTCATTCCATTCTTTATTCTTGTTCGTGTGTGACAAATCTAATTTGTTTGTACCAAGTATAACACTATATTCCCATTAAACTGACCAACTCTTAATTTACACAGCAATAAACGTGATTGATTTATTGATGAATAATAAAAGGTGTACCTACAGGGAACATGATTTGACCAGTTGTCTCTTTGTTGTGGGGGAGAGAGCAGGACGGCAGGCAACACTTGGTTTTGTTGATAATCTCTTTCTGCCACAACTGCTTTAATATGTAGTAAAGATATTTTCTCAATCAGATAAAGCAATGTTAACCAAGAGGGTGAAACACTCATCTTGGACTTAACTTACTTCTAGATGGATCTGCAGCTCGGATGTTAGGGTCCTGGTGTGGAACAAGAGCCATCTCATTCGCACCCATCACCAACACCACAGTGTCCACCTTCTGCTCTATCTCTGCAAGCTGCTGCTGCAACCTTGCCTACAATCATTGGAAGAAAAAAATATTAAAATGTCAAATATAATAAAAATAAAGGTATGTAATGAGCTTTAAACAAGATTATTTTCAGCACAGATTTGTTATAATAAAGTATCCAGACTCTCACTTGAAAGGCAGCTGTCTCTTCTCTCAAAGCCATGTTTTCAGTCGTGAGTGCATTGATCAATTCTTGTTGCTCCTTCAATTGATCCTCAAACTGTCTTCTTTCCAAAGCTGCTTTCTGACACTCTTCTGTTTTCTGATGTTGCAATTAAAAATGTATCAAAACAAAGCATTACAATGTACAAACATCACTATTAATATTAATTTTGTAAGTTATAACCCAACTTATTTACCTGCTTAAAGAGATGCACCAGTCGTCCTAAGGTGGAAACCAAAGCCACAGAAAACCCAGTGAGTCCTTTGGTCCTGTGTGAGTGAGAGCTATGGTCAGACGTTGGGATTGTGTCGGGACTAAATGTGTCTAAGTCCGCCTCCACTTGGCCCAACATTGACTGCAACATCCCCAAACTGGACTGGTCTCCACTGAGAGAGGTGAAGGACGACCCATCTAGCCCAGAGCTCTGTACAGGATGCTTCTTTGTCTTCCTTAAAGAACTGTTGATGCTGCCTAAACACAAAAAAACAACAACAAAAAAATGTTTCTTTCTTGGTAATTATTTGTAGTTGTAGTCTTTCCTAAAATATGAAAGTTGTTTAAAAAATAAATAAATATTTGAGCTTGTGTGGGCTATACCACTCAAAACACTTCTAGTATTGGTTAAAATAATAACCCACAAACTCTGATTTGATGTTGCTGTAGAGGCCAGGAGATGGACTAAAATAAAATAATAATTATAATCAAATGCTACTTTACTACTTTACATTATAGAACATGGTCAGATAGTCCATTTTAGGCATTTCAAAAATATATTTATATTTTAGGAAACCCACCGGACTTCAGATTTAAAATATAAAGTAAACTGTCTGTAAATTACCTGAATGGCCTAAAGGAAACTCAGGATTTAAAACTTGAGAAATCATATCTTCTTCGTTGCTCTCTTCTGGCTGGTTTTGTGAACGTCTAACCCGCTGAACCGCAACTGTGGCATTCAGTGCTGAAAAAGATGTCCAGATGTCCTTTGTTTCAAATCAAGATAAATAAAAGTCAACCTACCTGCACCGAGACAAACTTCTGTCATTCCTACCTGCTTGGTCTGGAGCCCTGCCTGCTGCTTGTGGTGTTACTGGGATACTGGAGGTTGTCTTTCTCACCACTTTGCCTGTGGCTGTTGACTTCATTTTACGTATATTAACCCTGCAAAAAAAAAAAAAAAAAGAATGAATCACAAGAATTACAGAAGAAACAATATAATGCCAACAGCCGTACCTTCGGATAACATTGTAGTCTGAACAGCCAGGCCTGTTTTCATCATCTTCATCTGATGCCTCCAGTTCATTCAGAGCCTAGAATAAATATTAAACAATAATTTGAAACAAACACAAATACATGCATCAGTAACAGCGAACGTCAAAAGTAAAAAGCACCTGTTGGTCCATCATAGACTGACTGAGCAGCGATAGCTCAGTCGGAGGATCTGGTCGTTGAAACACAGGAAGTCCCGAGTGAGAGTCACAATCTGGAGCCATAGTAACACTGGGATGTCCTGTGCAAATAATGTAAAATTGTTAAAATCAATTAACATTTTCAAACATGTTGGAGAAAAAAGATTTTATTTACCAGTCTGTCTGCGGGGAGCATCTCCAAAAATATCCTTGACAACAGCCATGGTCCTGTCAGAACGAGCAAGAACATCCTGCAACATCATCTGGTCAGAGAGGACCTGCAGATGGTACAAAGTGATGATGATGACTGTGGATACGTGTAAAAGCAGGCACAGATTAGGATGTTAAAAGTATATTCCATAAATAAATAAAAAAAACTCTATCTGACCCTGTTCTGTACTGTAGTCCATCCCTTGGCCTCTACAGAAACTTCTGATCAGACTTTGTTGGATACCACTTTGACCAATAGTAGTTAAGTTTTGTCCCTCCCCTAGGCTCTACAGACTACAGACAACCTAGTTTACATCATAGAACAGGGTCAGGTAGTCAATTTAAGGCATTACATTCTTCTTTTTTTCTGAAACGTATGCACTAGATAATTCTTGTGTGTTTTTTAAATATATTTTATAGATAGATAGTATGTTAGCGTATAAGATAGCGTATAAAACAAACCTCTCTGATGATGCTGAGACTGGTCTGGTCCAAAGGCAGTGGGCTCCCTCTGTGTCTCAGGCGGCGTTTTAAAGCCTTCTCTCTGAGCTCCCACTGAGCCGTGACCTTGTTGTGGGACTTCATCATCTCCTGTCGATGGCTCTAAAGAAAATAAAAACAATGGCACACTTTGAGAACCATGAAACTATACTAACATTCTGATCTTCTACAAGAAAAACACTTTACCAGTTCTGCAGGTGTCAGCTTGTGTACAGACAAGTCGTTCACAGTGCTCTAAAAATATACATCACAGTTAATTATCTCATGATCAAAGTGCAGTAAGGGTCATAGTATGTTTCACTCACCACCCATTCATTCCTCGGAGGCGCTGTCTTCTTGGGTCGCACAGTCTTCTTTCCTTTAGGGTGCTGTTGTTGTCGCCCCAATCTCACATACGACATCTGATTTCATAAAAAGTAAACCCATACAAAACATATGTTTACAATGTTGAACTGGGTTTTGGTTTGCGCATACATCTAACTATACTCCAAAGCATAAAACTGAGGCTGCTATCAACAAAGTTGGCTAACATTTTACTTGACAGGCTAATCAACCGTGAACAAATAGTTATATTAGAGACGCACAAGTCTGACCTTTTGAGAGTCGATGTATAACACAAAGACTGAGTTGAAGAAGTTGCAGATTAAGTTCAGAAATAGTTTTAAACTTCAGATTTCCTCCAGAGTGCAGCTGTGTGGCAGTTTTCAACAGTTGCGCGCCACTTCCTGTGTTGTTGCCACGGACACCGCTTCGCCGCGGGACATGATGGGAAATGAAGTATTTCTATGAGGCGTTAGATCTATGGAGCCATGGGTGTTACCTCTATTTCTTCTCATCTCGATGATCTCAGTATATGCTCTACTTCAGATAGAGGTTACTTTTATGCTTAGGTTTATAATTTGAGTATGTTTATCCCTCCATCATATAAATGAACTACCTGGAGTTACAAAAAACAAACAAACAAAAAACATTACTTTATCATTATAACCAGTCAATCAATTTTATTGAGTTATAACCAAAGTATATATGTGTGTGCATGCTTTTATTTGTATTTGGGCAATTATGTTTTTCCACCACTAGATGGCGGCCTTATTGCATTAATGCTTTATTTTTTTTACAAGCAAGCATCCTGTCCTGCAATTTGTGAGAGGAAAATTAACGGGCTAATTACATGAAGAAAACACGTAAGTTATTTAAAATGGCCCCATGCATCTTGCTGTTTATCTATTTATCTGGGATATTCTTTGCACTTACTCCTCTATGTATGAGTCCAGGCTGAAACAAAGGGCACACCACTCCATGGCGGTGCTGACAGTTACAAATGGCAGCGATTAGCTACATAAACATCTACAATTGACTGGTTTACCAGAAATGCTACAAAGCAGATCTAAGGGAACATGTATAAACTTCCTTAAGTGCTATATTTGAACATAAATGGCCTGGGAAAGTAGCCACACAACGTTTACCACACCCCATATTGTAACCCTATTTAATCTAATTATGCATTTAATTTCTTCACACTGAAACGCTAACAGTCCATGTTTAAATGTTGTAATTAGACATTTTATAACGTGTCAAATTCTGAGCCTTCTGTTTTATGGCAAGGTGTGTTTGAGGTTTTTTTTACACGCCCCTTTGCCTGACGTAGAAGTGGGGTAGACTCTGCGCGCTTTTCTGCCAGGACTGCCCCACAGTTGGTTCAGTGACTTTTGACCGTCATCGCGGAGTGGACCCACGCCAGAAACGTGCCTGTGCGTTCTCTTTGAATGGACATAAGTGGATTGTGGAGTGACAGCAACTGTGCGCATTTGGATTGAGCTACAAATTGTACTTTTTTTGCATTTAATTCATGTGTCAGTAATTTGAACTTCATATAGGACTACATATTTAGTATCCCAAAACTGGAAATAGGCTACCGGGTAAACTTTTTGGATAATTTACGCGGTTGGAGTAACTTTACGCACAGAACTTTCTAACCAATGACAGCACTTTGGTGGTTTGTTGCTTTTACACTTTTTTCATTTTGTGTTAATGCACCCTGTCAGCCTCCTAACCAGGTCAGACAAGGGTTCTAAAGGCACTTACCCCTACTCCCCTACAACCGGCCCCAAAATGTGTGGTGGAGGTATATCAATCTCTCTCGCCATAATAGTGACTCTATTTTTGGTGATCATGGACGTGAAAGCCACTGGTGAGTATTGTCACGGATGGCTGGACCCTCAGGGAGTGTGGAAAGAAGGATTTCAGTGTCCGGAGAAGATTGATGGAGCAGACTCGATCATCTGCTGCGGAAAGTGCGAGCTGCGCTACTGTTGCTCCAGCACGGATGCGCGGCTGGACCAGGGCAGCTGCGAAAACGACCGGCAAACCCAGGAGCCAAACACGGACAACAAAGACAGCAAGGACTCCAGTGCAGGTAGGTCACAGAAAGTATGCTTTATCTAATTTTCAAAAGTAGTTTCTCATAAGTTGATGTCAATTCAATAATAATGAAGAAACAGAACTCACAATGATAGCTTGAATTTGGGAACTAAAACACAAAATCTAACAAACACTTTTATCATAGGACTACAGTGTTTGTTAGATTAGATTAGATATAAAATCCCAAAGGGAATCAATGGTCTTGCAGCAGCATCACACAAATGACAGAGCGCAGCATGCTGATGTAATTCAATAATATTTTTGATTTGTTTGAAGTTTACAAGACACTTACAACTGGGCAGTTTTAACACTTTTAATCAGGTCATGGTAGATGACAACAGCACACATAGTTGTTGCATGAAGTTTTGCCTCTGATTCAAACGTGTTTTCCAGTGATGTGAGTTAGTCATAGTTCTCTATTCTAAACTTTTGACCAGATGCTTAATTCAGACAGTACCACCTCAGAAAATGCCTTTCCAAGTATTTAATTGGACTAAATGAGTCTAAACCATTGGATAAAACAGGTTTAAATGTCAGTTGGGTGTAAACTAGACCTAAGAAGTGGTCCACACATTAAATTCAATGCCCATCCAGAGCAGGACTTGAGTTCCATACCTCAATGGTTCCACCACTGTCCTATACAGTAAAATGCAATGCTCTTAATAATCTTTGCTTTTTCGGTAAAAGTCTCTTCTTTATAGGCAATCTTGAAACATTACACTTTGCAACATATTAATTTATAGATCTTCCAGGCCTATATTATAATGAAAAACCCAATATCCTCCTCCAGTCCTGCTGCATGGGACAGCAGACAGCAGCAGCAGACTATACTGTACTCTCAAATGGCAATCTTTCCCGAGGTGCACTTTATAAATAGCATTATTTGTTTCAAGACTGTAATAGACAGACAGCGGAGGGGCTACAGTATGTGGCTCAAATCACTCAGTCCCCACCTGCATTAAATTTGGACTGGTTCGGATCTTGGACAGTGGCACCGTGATGACAGCTCAGTCCATAAAACTGACTTATGTATCATTTCCTACTAGAGTCACTTTCCTTACTGCTATTTCCTTAATGAAAACTACTGGAGTCGCTCTGGTGGCTATGGGATTTAAAAGGGATTCTCGCTCCAACCATGCTTCAAACAATATCCCACGCATTCATTACGTACAAGTTGAGAATGATTTAAGAAGCACAGTGCAGCCTATATTTTTCAACTTAGCTCTGGATTAGATGACAATACACTGTTTCCCAATCCTTTGCTTACATTCCCATAAGGTAATCTACCATTAAGGCTATTGAAGCAGGGAGAGAGATAACTGCAATGGAGCGAACACTAGACATGAGACAAAAGTACAACACAGCTATGTTTCCCCCGGGATGTGCCCTCTTTAGGGAGCCCCAGCTATAATCCGTCATTTGCTAATGCTATCAAGCCTTATCAAAGCAGGAAGAGGTATATACATTTCACTCAATGGCTACCGTCCAAAATAACTTAAAGAAAAGAAACAGCTCTTTTTTAGGGATAAAGGAAGTCTACTGCGGTCCATTTGCTGCATTTCATTCATTTTTCTTAATCTTTCGGCCTATAAATTACCCAGCAAAGATACACACAGTGATGTCATGTGAGCCACAGACAGGATATTATTAATGTGCCTTAAAACAGAAAGAAACATATGGTTTTTGAGGGAACAAGAGAATTCCTATGGGGATAACACTGAGGGGAGATGAGGGAAAAACCAGCCCACAGCCACAAAGACTTTGCCCAAAACAAGAGCTTAAAACGAGGGGGCGGCTGTTACTGTGTGACTACAGCAACAGGTGTGGAAGAGTGACAGGGAACAATGGAAGGGTTTCTTTTCTAAATGCAGACAACTGTCATGTGCTGAAAAACCAGTCCTGAGAAATCTATGTGAAACGTAACAGAGAGAAAACGGATTTAATGTTTTCATTCATTTAATTATTGTTTTGTAGTTTCCAAAGCAGCTGTTAGCCAAGATGAACTTGAGTTTTTGTTATTCAGTTAATCCCAATCAGCCATGCCGGGAAAGCAGAAGGAAGCATTATAAGAACATGAAAGCACTGATTTTTAACCCTTGTGACCAAAGGTGGTTTCAGTAGACTGGAGATTGTACTATAAAGTTAAAGTATTGTTAATTCAAAATATCAGTACTCAAGTCTAAAGTAGCCATCCAATTAATTTGTCAAGATTATTTAGGGAAAAAAACTACTAAAATATACTGATCAACTGTCTTGTGCATGTTTAAATGCATGCAGAAAATAAAGAATGACAAACAAAGAATAGCGAAAAAAGTAACAAATTGAAGTCAACGGAATCCAAAATTTCCGAATCTCACTTATTTTTACAACTTAAAGCAATCATAAAAGTTTAGATTCTCCAACAACCGAACTGAGTAAGAGTATGGTCACTTCAAAATAATATTGTTGAGCAGATGTAAAAAGTTGCATTTAATCCAGCCTTAAAAGTATACTTTATTTACTACTCATGTTTAGTAGTGACATGTTGTTTAACTTGTCACTACTCACTTCTGCTTGTAACTTATATGCATTGCCATTGCTGTCACATTTACAGAGATCCAGTTATAACCTGTTTATTGTGAGGTGTGTAGCTGTAAGCCTTAAGCCTATCTCTGAAGCTGACACCGGCCGTCATCAAAGGGAAGCGGGTCAAGGTGCCATTTTTATTTATGTCACAAAAACTCGCCGTCCCATGCTCCTGGCCTATGTCTTTTGTCACCTGGGCTTAATGCTGCAGCCAGAGTGTGACCTCCAGCTCTCCGACGTGTTTCATGTTGTAATCTGTTTAATACCAGCGCTACATCAGATGAGCATTCTCTGAGCTTTCTCAAAGCCGGGGTGTATTTCAAAGAACAAGTTACAAAGGGAAACTAGAGTCGTCAGTTGCCACCTCTTTTTGGCATAGGCTACAGTTACAGCTCTACAACACATGGGCATAGTCAAAGTACAGGATAACTAGACCCCATGGGAACAATAAAATCACTCAAAATGTAAAGTATTGTAATGGCATGGTCTTGGGAATTCAACAGTGAAACTTGTATGCGGTGGCAGTGGCTTAGGTAGTAGAGCAGGTCGTCCACTTTCGCTGATGGTTAAATTAATTCTCCTGTAGTTTATTGTGGCATTGTGTCCCTGGGCAAGACACTTCACCCATATTGCCTACTGTATATGGTTTGAATGTGCGATTAGTGAGTTTGTTTGTGGTAGGAGAGGCCATAGGTACGGTGAGACTGCCACACTATCAGTCTGCCCCAGGAAAGCTGTGGCTACATAGTTTACAACCATCTGTGTGTGACTATCAGTGAATGAATAATCATTAGAGCATTATACAAATTGAAGCAACTATTAAAACTTAGTGCTCCTTTTTTTCTTGATTCTGTTTGGGGTTGTAAGTGATAGAGCTTATCAACTATGTGACTTATCTGTGGATAGGCAGTTAGTCACAGGGCTAATGCATAGACAGTCCCGGAACAGACAACATTCACTTATTTACCAACTCTCAGAAACATGTCCAGAAAACACCCATAGTAACATGAGGAGCATGTGCAGAAAGATTGCGTGTTTAAATATAATGTTTAATTTTTTCTAGTTCAAGTTGCCCTTACAGCTTCTCTTGCACACATTACTAAGTTACATATAGAAACTGATACTGGACGTCTTAGATATAAACCCTTTTACCTGTTTAGTAATACACATGCTCACAATATGACACTTTCACTGTTGAGAAGTAAGTTATTGCAAGTATGTTTTGCCATTATAGATAAAAAGAAAAGGGCAGAAAGAAAATAGTTTTACTCCATTTGATTTAATGGCTGAATAACCTTCCATTCATCCACATTAAATCAGCCAGCCATAATACCTTTCTTTAAGCAGACGCCAAGTCGCTGTAGCTCAACTTGAGTAACTCATTTTCAAAAGGCTTGGTCATAAATAGCAACAGAAAAGGAAGGGTCGCAAATACAGTATCTGCTGGCGTCCTGCCCAAACAATGCTCTTATACTAAACAACTGGATGTGACAAAATTAGTCTTATCTCATTATATGCTGATTTCGTCCTTATTTGGATCTTAGGACTAGTTTTGTTCTCAGTAAGTTCTATTTCAGTCTTGGTTTAGACAGTTTAGTCTAGGTTTAGACATGGTTTTGTCAAAGTACAGTCCTGGTAAACTTTGTGGCTTAAAAGATTTGTTAACATATTGCATCTTCTGTCTGAACAGCGGTTCTTAGATTACATATACTAGTTTAGAAAGCTAAGGATATGGGTAAAATTACAAATGCTCCCATACATGCAAAAACAAAACACAGAACCTCTAAATTACTATCAGCTGGATCTAAATACCCCTCTTTCATGTTATGCTGATGAACATTTTCCACTATCCCTAACTTTTTGTGAGAAGTATAGGCCAATATTACTCCACATATTAAAGACACACATTAGTCTGGTCCTCTGTGGTGGATAGAGCCATGCACACACACAGTGAAGAGAGGTTGGTGGAGACTGCTCTGCTCTGGGGCGCAGCGGGGAGGCCAGGATTAAAACAGATCAAAACAAAGTTAATAACTGCTAATGAGCGTCTGGACCAATCCCAGTCCTCCTCTCATTCTTCATCCCTTATTCAAACACTGCGGTGCACTTCTGCCTTTGTTTCGCTGTCTCACACAATCACCCACTCGCATGCATGAGCTTAGCCCTGGTGCTCCCATGCAGATGTCTGGTATTCCTTTGAAGATGCTCAGGTTAGGATAGAGCATAGGTAGGTAATCAAAAACTGCATTTAAGTAAGAGTGGAGGAAAATCTGGTCTGTTCAAACTAACCTAATAATCTATATGATATCAAATATGGGACAAAACTTATTTAAACTTATTTCCAAATGTTCTAATGTTTTTCATAAGATTGAACATCTATCCATACAAAGGTGGAAAGAGTAGTCAATGTATTCAAATAGGATTAGTACTTTTGATGTGTTTGTCTTTTATTTCCATCTACTGTTAAAATAATAACAGATTAGATGAAGAACATTTTATTCAAAGTCCAACTCAAATATGCTATAGACACCATTGCAATTGAGAAAGAAGTAATCCAGCTTTTACTAACATTTATTCCCCTCTTCTTTTTGCAGTGCCCATCTATGTGCCTTTTCTAATCGTGGGCTCGGTCTTTGTAGCCTTCATCATTGTGGGATCCGTCGTGGCTGTATGTTGCTGCCGCTGCCTTCGTCCCAAACAGGAGCTGTCCTCTGGGTCGGGCGGGGGCGGGGCCAGCGGCGGGCGTCTTTTGGAGACTATCCCCATGATGTCCAGCTCCAGCACTTCCAGAGGTTCATCGTCTCGCCAATCCAGCACAGCTACCTCTTCAAGCTCCTCTGTCCCGGCCGCTGCACCCCGTCCCGTCCCCCCTCCGCCCCTCATGAGAGCCCAGGCATCTTGCTGTCTACCTCCCGATGCTAGCGTCTTTGTAAACATGCCCACCAACTTCTCCGTGCTGAACTGCCAACAAGCTACCCAAATCATGCCACACCAGGGACAGTTTTTGCATCCGCAGTATATCGGGTATGCCCATCCCGTTTCCCCACACCCCATATCCCCTACTTTCATAGACCCCACTCAGGGTGGCTACAGGCAGCTCCAGTCACCCTGCCCGCCTCCGACAGCTGGATCAAGTGTGACAGGTGACCAGAAGTACCCTGCAGTCACTGTTTGATAACAAATCCTTCATTTGTGCCACAATGGGGAAACTGCATAGACTTGTGAAGTGGACATGGCAGCCCTAGACATCCCCGGACTCATTATAAGGACATGCATTTGAAGCCATTGCTGCCAATTGACAATGCCTGCAGTTATGTTCGTGTGGTGTAGGCTCGACTATACAAAGTAATGCATGGACAGGCTTTTTATCTTGATATCTAGGGCAATACTAGGATCTTGATACTGCCTGAAAAAGTTGAAATGTGAGACAGACAGACAACCTTTCACCCTCTCATTCATTCACTAGGTGCAATTTAGATTCTACACATTACTGTCCCACGGTAACACGGGAAGGACATGCAAGACTCCACTCCAAAAGATTGCGTTTAAATTACAGGGTGGGATCAGCTGCTAAAACACTGCAGAGTTCGATATTGCCTGCAAAAAGACTGTTCAAATGTGTAGCGAGAGTATGAAAAAGTGATTTGTTGGCGGAAGTATGTATGTAGTGTGAGCGATGACTGGATGATTTATAGCTGTAAAAATGTACTCAGAGTGGATATTCAAGCAAAGGAAAAAAAGCTCTGACCACATGCTGCGAATAGGCCACATGTGCACTTGTAAATGGTTTATGTGAGTCTATTTGTTTGACATTTTAGGAACACAAATGTGGCCAGATGTTTGTACTGTATGTGTCTGAATGAGTATAGTTGATGTGATAGGTCTAGCTGTGAGTGAGAGGAGCGAGTGTAATGGGAAATGCAGGTGGTTGCGATCTGAAAGGCAGTTGCAATCTCTCCAAAGACCATTTAAAATCTAATGAGGTGAGCACAGGATATAGACTGTGACGCCCCTACCCTTAAAAAAAATGAGCAAAAGCCACAAACCAAAAAATCTAAATGTTCGTGCAAGATGGGAGTAAAGTTCAGGGAGTGAGTGATAGTAAGTTTTGTATAGATGAGACTATAGTTAAAATTCTGCCAAATGCCCTTTTAGTGCCAGGTGTGTGCATGCGAGCGTATTTCACACTCGCACAGTTGAGTGCATTCGCTGAGAGCCTAGACAGCTCCAGGGCACATTTGACAAATCATTACCCTCTTAAGAAACCAGGAAGAGGTGTACTGAAAACAAATTAAAGCGGCCATATTATGCTAACACGACTTTTTTATTTTTGGCTTTCTACCATGGTATAATGTTTCACGCATGTTTGAGTAATCTTATGTTGACGAACAGGCCTTCTCATGTTCTGAAAAACACTTGGTTTCACCTTTCTACAAGAACACCGACTTGATTCTTCTTTACATTGTTTGTATTGGATATAGTATTGACCAAGGTGTGGCCAGCAGGGGAAAAGGCACCTAAAAGTATCTAATCTGTGTTTTCAAAATTACATAATATACAAGAAGGTTTGAAATAGATATAATTACAGAATGTTCCCAAAATGCAATATAACTGACAAATTACCATCACCTCGCTCTACTTAAATATGTTAGTGCTGTCATGATATGCAATCACTGTGCCATAAGCATGTTCTATTATTCACAAATTTCTTGTAACTTGTATATATTGCATTTTGAATATTGCAAAACCAAATTCTAATCTAGAGGCACAGGTAAATAAATGTTGAAAAATACATAATATGGCCCCTTTAATATTTCTAAGCCATGCTCTGTGCTGTTGTAGGGGTCTGGTGTAACTCAGTAACATGCGACTCCAGGAATGTCCTGCTCCATTGAGTGTACAGCCTGAGGACGTCTCAGTGTGTCTGTGGACCTCATCTGTACCGAGCTCATTGTAACAAAACAAGGCAGCTGTGTGTAAGACTAATGCATATCTGTAAAAATCTGTAAAATACTGAAGACTATTTGGTCCAATATGTTTGTCTGTTTGAAAAAGCACAGACCTGTTGTTGAAGTTTATATATATATTTAAAAATAAAAACAACTTTAAAACAGCATTTCAGTGGGTTGTCGTTACATGTACGTGTATGTTGTTTGACGATTGATCTGCTTATC
>JAVQKG010071250.1:0-13592 GCA_036025885.1 Hypseleotris bucephala
ATGATATATGATATGTCGATATATGATATATCGATATATGATATATGATATATGATATGTTGAGGTCATTTCTGTTGGTTTTAATTGTGTTAAATCAAGTTAGCAATTTCTTTTTGTAAATATGTATTATTTCCCCACTTGGACAACGGAAATAAAAGTCTGGTAAAAGACATTTTTTGAGTCTGCCTCCCACTTTGATCACTTTGGCCAACTTTCCCACATATGCTAAATATGGTACCAGTTGCCTTTGAAACTGACAACAAAATGCTTTGGGGCAGCTGCACAGTTGGAGAATACAGTGTTGCACATTTGGTAAGTTAAATAGCTGTGTGTCTCTCTCTTTACAATGCATGCAAAAGCTGTATGCATTAAGACTGCATTTTGCCTACATTGCCATTGTTACCATGTCATTTTAAAACTCAGTATGATGAATAGTGTCTGTCTTGTCCATCATCTTAACAACTCAATTGCCCCTGTCTGAATCCCACACTTTTCTCTTGTTTTGACTTTCTCCATTCACCACCAACACGTGTGAAATCTCCCCCACTGTCTCTTTATCCATATTCATATATTCTTTACCATTTTGTATCCATCCCGCATGCCTGTCTTATGGATGATTACCGCTTTTGTCAATTGAAGAGCTGTTTTTTAGCACCCCAGGTCGGCTTATTCAAATGGAAAGCAGTTTGTTATTTTGATGAACTTATGAGGTCTTTTGACAAGTCTGGACAGGGGGTCTATGCACTTTGGCACCCCTATAACAAATTACAATAACTTCACTCTCCTTTTTACTCTTAAGTGTTTTGTCTGGGCCGGTATCTTTGTAGCATCTAGCATGAATAATTTATTTTCATAAACAAATATGATGTGTGAAATGGATGAGCTTACAGCCACTTCATCAAAATTGTAATGGTGCATATTTGAGTAGTGCTTCTTCCTGTTGCGCTGAAGAGGAGACAGGCGGCGGATATGAAAGTTTAATGTCTGGAGAACTTGACCCGCCCGGCTGTGATATTAGCTGTGTGAGAAAAGAAAAACATGTTTAAATGCTACTGACCTGGGACAGTGCGTTCGAGGGAGAGAGGACATATCAGTGTCAGGCTGTCTGAGCTGAGGTCAGAGTCAGCCGTGCTACTTCACTTACATCCACCTTCAGAAAATGGTTTGACAGATTTCACAGCTAAAGCAAATATTCAGTTTATATTTGAGCCACCTAGTACTGTCAATAACATTTTAAAATGTTCAGAATTACAGCTTAATATTCTATGTTAACGTGGGTTTTCCTCCCGATGCCCAAAAACATGAACGTTTAAGGTAAAATTGGTCAGTCTAATGTCATTAGTGAATGACTGGGAGAGTGAATAGTCTGTTTCTGTCTCAATGTTGGCCATGCAACACTGCCCATAGTTACTGGATTGGCTTCAGACCTTAACTCTAAGTGGTTTAAGGTTAATGAAACTAAATCAAATTGTTTTATCTCCAAATTTAATTGATAGATTGATTTGAACTAATGGATTTGGGTTACCTGCACTATACTAATTAATTGCATTATGACAGACAGTAAGAAGAAATTTTGAAGCATAACATCCTATCTGATCTTAGACATCAATAGGCAGCTGTTGTTCAAAAACTAAATGCTGAGGTCCAATGTTATCATATTATCATATAGCAAACATTCGTTTGAGTATCCATTGTTGCATTTTGTCACTCCAAGTCCAAATTATCTGTTTATAGTGTTTTAACATTTGCAGTCTATATTGGGTAGACCATAATGCTCCAGAAGGGCATACAAAACTATCAACCATCAATGTGTCTGCAGACTTTGCATCACTAATCTTACCCAATGGTGATGGTATAGCAAAAACACGTCTTCTAATTTATCAAGTGTTTCGAATCTGCAAGTGTCCTCGAGTTTGTCTTCATGTTGTCTCTCCAGAGTTGGTAGTTGGTATGTGGAAGTGAAGTTGTTCTTAAAGTGGCCTTCTGGAGCAGGATTCACATGGTAATTAGGTCAGAGCACAGCGAGGGGAACACAAAGCAGCCCTGCTCTTGGAAAACCAAAAACATACTGTGTTTCTGTGAGTTGTTTGTAAGAGTTGGTTATTTACCAGTCTGCACTGGCAGCACTTTGTGTAAATATAGAATGAACAAATGTACAGCTCCAGGGTCTGTGAGATGCAGTCAAGGAGCTAACTTTAGAGATACAGTAATATCTTTATGGTCACAAAATGAAATAGTGCTGCCTTATCTATATTGTAGTTATGTTGTAGCACAGAACTGACAGAATAGTTACCACTTTGACATGCTCTGACATAGGGGTGGGAAATATGGCAATAAAATCTAAGCATGATATACTTGCGCCAATCTTTTTTCCTTCATCTAACACAATCTTTGAAGACAAAATATTTACTTGCTGCATAATTTACCCTGCCCAATAACGGGTGCCATTATGAACATCTTCTCTTCAGTGACGATAATGTCATGTCTAATTTGCATACAATGACTTAGGTACACTGAAATATAATTTTTTATATGCATTTGGCAACTATATTTTTCACTACATCTCTATTCCTAGAAGTGCCTCTGATTCCATTCCTTCTTATTTACATGAGAGCAGGCTGGATGGAGAGGGTGGTTTAGTCTAAGCTGTGGATGAGATGAATAATTGCGGAGTGTCTGTCTGGTCCCCATAGCCCTGCAGCAGCCCAGCGAGTGTGTGTGTGTGTTGTGTGTTTGTTGTGTGTCTAACACATGTAACCCAGTCTCTCACCAGACCCGAAACTCAACACGGACATGTCATCTCCTATCTCCGTCTGCTGAGCCCGCTAATTAAAGTTAGATGTGGTCCAACCGCCGCTATTAGTCTGAGAAACTTTATCAACTGTCTTCCTCTTTACCCACAACATATATTGTGTCATTCACTGCATGTATTTTTGTTTAGGTCTTTAGTCACTTACAATAAATCTATATATAAATAAAGACTGCACGCTTGAGCTTGCCTAAATACTGACCTGTTGCCAAATATGGTAGTGTCTTTTTCAGCTTCTTGATGAATTGCATGTATTGTATGACCGGACACGAACCATTGCATTTTTAAAGTGGTGGAAAAGTGTGCATTACTGTTGACTAGGTTATTGTCCGGAAAATAGCCACAGATCAAATTACTGACTTTGAGATTTAACTTGTTTGTTTTTATACCAAACATATAATATTTACCTGTTTGTGAGCTTGGATAGCATTGCACCCTTCATCATGAGACAAACTGACAAACCATCCATGAAAATGATACAATATTCAGTGAGTTTTAATTCCATGGTTGAAAATATCTTGTTGATGTCGGTAGTCAGAGACTGGTTTGAGTTTAATAAAATGCCATTTTTAGCCATGATAAGTATTGCCTGGCTACAGCGGAAGACCAGCCTAGATGCCACTTTTTGAAAGTTCGTGTCAACCAAGTATAGTAGCCAGTGAGTGTAGAGAGCCATATGTGTTAACACATTTTTGGTAGTATCACAAAATGAACTTTTTATATTTATTTATTGTGAAAGAAAACTGCTGATATCTACATTTGATGACGTATTTAAAGTGCAGGAAGGAGTAAAAGTTTCAGATTCAGGACTTCCCATTTTACACCATTTCTGAATTTCACTCATTTTACACTTTTTTTTGTAAACAGACTTGTAATTCGAAGTCCTCTCTTTGCCTACATTTTCACCAAAGCCTATTCTCCGCTCCACACCTACACCACTCTCCTCTATGGCTCTATTGGAAACACAGTTGTTAAAGCAAAATGTTTCCTTATTCAGTGACCACCTATTCTGAGATTTCTCTTTCCCACATTCACAATAGTGGCCCCTCTAAGTGGTAAAAACGAGGTGTGCCGGGGTATGTCGTCATGTGTCTGTGTGCGCATGCGTGCATGTCTGAGCAATTTGATTTTGCTCTTTGTATTATGTGTGCAGAAAACGGACGTGAAGGCATGTGTCCCTCCTCCGCTGAATAAAACAGGCCTGCAGAGGAGGAGAGGGAGCTCCCACAGTTGATTTGTCCATTGTGGGGGAGGAACACTATTTCTATTGATGCACTAGACGCACAGAAAAACCCCCAGTAGCTTTAGGAAGGACTCTTTCAGGCCTTGATGTGACCCGGGACAAGGCTGGGAGATGGCTGTTGAGACCATTGTGGTTTTGGTGGGAACATTGTGCCAAATCTGAGTGCTTTAATATAGAAGAAACTGTAAACCAAGCTTTTTATGGCAGAATAAGAGAAAATAATTACAATTGTTTCAGTATAATTTTTTTTTATTTATTTATTAATGTAATTCTCTTATAGCAGTTCTAAGTTTGACTTGTCTATGCATTTAAAATTTTTAACCATTACAGAAACCCCTTGCTAGATGGCTCATTCAGGTCTTTAATGTGAATGGGACAGGGCTGGGAGATAGCTGCTAAGTCCATTATGGTTTTGGTGGGAACACTGTCCCTTGTTCAGTTGCTTTAGTTCAGCTCTGAACTGTGCTGCTGGAAGTTGTTCCTGGTTTAACTCTCTGGAGAGGTCCTTCTGTTACAGCCTCATGAATGTGCATAGTCCTCATAAAAACAGACAAGCCTTTTCACACAGACTTTTGATTTAATTAAGCTCCAAATTCACCAGGTGTTATATTGTTGTATAAAATTAACATTGACCTCTTTGATAACCGGAGTTTCATTGACCTCTTTGATAAAGCCTTTTTTCCCTTAATATTCAGTTTAATCTTAATGGTTTTCCTACTTTTCAACAGCTTGATTGGTCAGCCCCATTTCATGGTGAGGTTTAGTAGGCCTTGAATCCCTCTATAAAACCCATTTCAAAATCAATCTGATTGTATATGGCCAACCATAACGGTACATAAGGTTTATGTATCTCTGATCGATTGTAAATTTGGTAAAACAGTATGATGTAGGAGAATACTGCCACATGCATGTTTTCCCCATTTGCTGCATATCCAACTACTTTCGGATGTAGTTTTATCATTTCTTTCTCTAAAGCTCCTTCTTAAATTGGGTTTTGTATGGATGGAAAACCAGCGCACATTGTTGTTGTGTCCCTGGGCAAGACACCTATGAATGAATGTGGCTGTGTGATTGGTGGTGGTCGGAGGGGCCGTAGGCACAGACTGGCAGCCATTCCTCTGTTAGTGATCACTGATTTGTTCGTGTCAATCTCCACATGGAATAGACAAAATGTCTGATTGGTTGCCATAATGAGAATAAAATTGTTTATTAATGTCAGTTGCAAAGACATAGGAATATTCAAGCTGAGCACAAGTCATGTCCTGAGGTGAATAAATGATGAACAGAAGAATAAAATTATGTTTCTGCCTGTCTGGCTTGTATATGTTTAATAGACATAGTAATGTTGCTCCTGCTGGAGAAAACTAGAGCTAATATTTACACTGACAGCTCGGAGAGTTCACAGACTGCTGCTGTGTTTGCTATAGGCAAATATTTAAAGGTTATTACAGGATCTTATAGAGGAAAGTGATGTTGCAACCTATGTTCAGCTCCGATAGAGGTTTTCTGTTCACAGTTATTTACTCAATTCACCTTCTAGCTAATACTGTATGTCTTATGAGCTGCTGATAGCCCCACAATTGCTTATCCCAGCTTTAATACCGCCTCCAGGTGAAGTAGTAAGAGAACAATAATGTACTCTTATCAAAGTTGGCAGAAGTAAACTATTTCATTAGCACACTGTTATTGCATAAGTAGCTCTCTATAGTCAACACAAGTGTTGTTAAAAGCCTTCCTCGGCCACTTGTCATTGGTTCAACTACATGGTGCTTCACGGGGGTTACTAAGTTTAAGGAATTTTACTTCATTGTGGTCATTGTGTACTGCTTTAAGAGTTTCCTCCGTGCAAAATACTTTAGTTCATTTTTACAAGATTTTATATTAATGTTACAACATCTGTAACTGTACAATATTTAGTTTTACATTGAAAAAGACACTCACTGTCTCAATTCAGTGGTCTGTTTTCAGAAAGGAGAAGCTAAATACTGCAGTCTGTTAGGTAAGGCTGAAGATGATCATATTAGAAGTGTTTGCACTAATTATAGATATTTAAATACTCTAAGATATACTGTAGATATACTTGCATTGAAACACTTAGTGAACCAAACTGCCATTCTGACACAATATGACTTAAACTAAGCTGTCCTGTCTCACTCTGTAAACAAGGCTGGAGCACTGCTTTAAGTTCACTTTCTAATATGATCGTGCAACCCCTGTGTAAGCTTTGAAGCAGTATATTTTTCTAAATAGAGTCCAACTGCTGAGGTCTGCATTGACTAAATTGTATTTGTTTTTTTTTTATATTCCCAGTAGGACTATGTGATAGAATTGCACTACAGTAATACTATTTGAGCTTTGGTTTTACGGTTAAGTCTATCAGATCTGCACCCCTAATGCACTTACTATTTTTGTGCTATTGCTTTTTCTGCTGTGAGCTTGCAGTAGGCAACGTGCATTAAGTGGTTCTGACAAGTCGTATAACTGGCTCATTAGGGAGCGCTTGCCGGTCAACAAGGCTGTGTTTGGGATTGTTTGTTTGCATATCAATGTTTGCTTCCATATGCTTATATCCGTGTCTGTACATTTGCACTAATGGCATAGAAATGGTCAGTTAGCATTAGCCGGCAGCTGGTCACTGTTTCCACAAGCCTGGGTTTGGCATGCTACGTGTAATTTTACAACAAAACATCAGACTGTGATTGGTAGCGTGGTGCTAATGATTGTGAGGGGAGCAGTTGTCCTATTGTTGATTCCTGGAAAGCAAATGCTGATTGTATTGTCTGAGAGTTGTTGTTGTTTTTCAAATCTGACATCAATAGGTTATGAGATGTCTATTGCAGTAGGACAAATATTCAAAGATTATAGGGTTATACTAATCCGGCATAATGTTTTGACCAGAGAAAGGGGGGAGGGAAAAACAAAGGGTATCTAACTATATTAGGTTACGAGTGAACAATTGTTTTGGAGTAGATGTGTTACAAGCAGAAATGATAAGCAATTATTTGAGTGATTTTGTATGGTAGATGATATGGAAAAGTAACTAACCCATCTTACTACTAGATGTGCAAATTCACTGCTCAATCCCAATGTTTTTAGATATAATTAAAAACTAAACTAAGTAAACGTCATCTACATTACACAAATGTAAATGCTTTTGGCCTACAATATATATGAAGAATTTCTCATTGGTAATATATTATGACATACCTGTTGGTGCTGGGGGCTCAAAATGGACAGCGAAAGTGGCATTTAAGAGCTATTTTAAGACTTAAACTGTACTACAATATTGTGAAATGCAGGCTTTAAACCACATTAATGACAATGACATTTCATCTGTGCCTCAGGTTCAAGCTGAAGGTTAAAGCAATCTCAGAGAGGTCACAAATGAGGGTCAAGTTCAGCACCTTTAAAAGTTCTGTATTATTATTATTGTACATCACTAATCTTTTTTGTGCCATGTATATGGTGCATGGCAGGTCTATTCTTATGCACAACAACATCAGAATAATATAATGATGACAATACGCACAATCAAGGCACTATTTTCCCTCATACATCTACTGTACATGTGAGAGTTTTATCTAAATAATAGCATAACAATTTCTTCATTTCAGAATCCGCTTTTCAAAGTCATTTGTCAATTTTCTGTTCTGAATATCACCTTGTGTGTACATTTATAAATAATAAATTTGAAAATCAGCATTTGAATTGGCGAATAAGCAACAAAGAGATGCAATAACAAGGCTTTTGTATGGCAGGCAGCTATAGGTCTATCTCAATAAGATTTCTACATTCAGACGGTGGAGCAGACCGGCTTATTATTCATTGTCTGCGTCAGATAGCTTTAGTATTTGACCCGGGTAGCAATGAGCACACCTTGCTCTACTGCAGCTTAACCCAGCACACATTCACAAGAAATGATTGTGCACAGGCTTTTGACCTTTTTGTTTGCCTCTTGCCAGAAATGTGTTGGTCTTATGCCAACAGACAGACTGGAGTTTTTCTGCACAGGAGTGGCTGATTTGTGATTCATGCTGTGTGTTCTGCTGATTTTGTTGCAGAGAGAGATTCCGATGTAAGTAGAGTCTTAATCAAGAGCTCATTAGTTAACTGGTGCTGAACATAGAGAACATATACAGCCATGCACCTCTCAATTAGCAAACTGCAAACGTTCCAGCCTGATCTCATGATGTGTGACGTGAAAGCTTGGTCTGTTTGAAGAAGTGGAGCAAGATGGAATTCATGTTGATTTTGAACTGACATTTAATTTTCTCTGCCCAAGACCCAAGATCACATTGCTGATCTCATTGTTATATGTGCATTGAAAGTTCGATTTTAGTTTGTGACAGAGCGACTGATGGAGTACTACTAGCCACTAGCCTACTGAAACTTTTGACTTCATCTAATGTTACATGTATGCACTCAAAAAAAAATTTCACTTTAAAAAATATTTTGACAAGATGCTGCATTCCAGTTGGCCTCGAAGCTCAGAAGTCGGAGCTCGGATGAAAACTCCAAGTTGATGCGTTCCAACCTGGAAATAAATACAAATCTTTTTTATAACTTCAGATGGTGCACCACAACAAATTTTTATCTCAGGGTTGTCCGGGTCCCCCTAAGTTTCCGAGAAGGAATTCCAACATCAAGGATTTTTACAACACGGAATTCAGATTTTTTTGTTACCTCTTAGCGCAACTGGAATGCACCGTTAGGAGGTTACTATGATGCTAAAAGTGACCATCGCCGGGGCAACAAGGTCTGAGAGGAGGGTCACAGTGATTAATGTCTCCAGAAAACCAGGGACTGTCAGCTCTCAGTTCTTCCCTCAACAAAACACAGCCATACAAGAAACAGGTTTAATCACAATCAGGTGAATTATTTATGATACAAAAATCTATTACTTTTCAACTTGCAGCATGAAAGCAGAAGTAAATTGAAACGTTAGATTAAGCAGAAAAGGGAAATGAGATTCACCTGTGAGAGTCTGAAATATCAGCTCTCTCTATCAACGTGTTAATTTGAAACTCCCCGATTTACCCCCTTTCAGATATAGGACACTAATTCACTATTCCGAATCTGTATACATGTAAGAAGAAGCTAAGGTGAACAATGTACAGTATAAGGTCTTTCACAAAGGCAGCCAACAAGCATTATGCACATTCTACATCTTTTACCCTTCATTTGTATGGCTTGTAGCACCTGCAGCGATTTTCGTTTCAGACAATATATTAGAATAAGCTGAATGTACTTTACCTCTAGCAGTGTCTCGTTTATACCATTGTAAATAATTTGTTAGGTAGGATTGATTTCATTTATGGTGTTGGATTTCACTTTAGTCAATGGGTCTGATTTTCCAGGCTGTTTTGTAGAGCTTAATGGAACCAATTCCCCTTTCGGTTGTCTTTTTGTGAACTGTAAAATGATGGCTTTTTTTTGTTTATTGGCAAGCTATAAAATAGAAACAAAAATGGATATGTCTAGCAAAATGTCCTACTCTTGCTGCATTGCACAGTGGGTTGGTGTCATGAGTTGGGGGTCTGCTGTGGTTGTGTATTACGTTAACAAGCAGAGAAGTGATGGATCGCTGGAGGCCAACCGTCTGTGAGATTCAGATAAGCACCAGACCATTCCCTTTAGCTCACTGCCCTCCTCCAGACGAAACACACCTGCCACTGGTAATGTAACTTGTGATGTGAAACCATCACAAAAAGCATTATAAAAAGAAACATTACTAGGAATTTGAAGAGCTTTATAATGAGTAGATTTTGAATGACCACAAAGTTGTTCCACTTTCAAGACCCTATATGGATGTGAAAGACCATTAGAGGAGATTTTAGACTTGGCCCCCAAGTTCAAGCCCCCTTAAGTTCATATACTTCCTGTCCTTTTCTTATTCATTTACAATAATCCTGTCTCAGTAAGTTCATCCAAGACCTTATAAATGATGACTATAGTGCACATTATGTTTGGGTTAAGTAACCTACAAGAGTAGATGCTGATTTGAAAATATTGTGGTATTTTATTTTCATTTTACATTGGTTGCTCTGCTTTGGTTTTAAATTGTATTTATTCAGTAACACCAAATTTTATTTCAAGGCCCTAACAAAAAAATAATTCAACAGTGTAGATTAAAGACCATGGTATCATTGTCATATGATTTAGATTTTTGCCCTACAGATTTTGCATTTGCTGATGTAATGAAAATAATTTTACAGCCCTATTGTGAACTTAATCTCCACTTGCAACACTTAAGAAGGTTACTGTAAAACTTTCACACTGCTCTCTTGACCCATCCAGTGCTTAGTTGTAGAAGCACCTTGTCATTCCTCCACACATGTTCACCTCCATCTCCTATAACCACTGAGCAAACCGTTCCTATATTTGCCCTACAACACACACATACCCAGAAGCAGGAAGCAATTGGAGGCTTTTCTGCCGATATGTAAATCAACCCAGGGGTTTTTGATGGCAGAGTAAATGTGGTTTCCCGCTCACAGCAGATTGCTCTTGCTAGTCTTTGGCCAGCAGCCCCATTCATCACCCAACACGAAAGCTGCTTTTGTCAGGATCCTTTTAAAATATACAGACTGAGGTCTCTATAGCAGCACTGGGCCTACGGTGTTTCTCAAAAAAAATCACAAATATCACTCCACAAAGGTTTGGATGGAGTTATGGGAACCTGTCACTAATGTAATGATAAATTCACATTCTTCAATTCAATTCTGGATGGGTTTTTGCAAATCAAAGACGCTCTATATGGCGCTTATAGGAAGTAAATTGGGAAGCCTGCGTGTTGACAATGGCTGGGTTATAGGGGAAAATAAATCACTATTATGAAGGATGCATGGTGGCAAAGGTTACTGTCTCTGCCTCAAGGTCTTTGTAGGTTGTCTCCAGCTTCCTCCCACCATCAAAAGACATGCATTTGTTAGGTGAATACAGTCAGTGACTCTAAATTGCCCTTATAGTTAATAAATGTGATAGTGAATGTTTGTCCTTTCCACCCTGTTACTAACTGGCCATTGTCCAGGATGTACCCCAACAAAGTCCCATTGTGGCTGGGATGAAAACCCACGACTTGCAATGGGAATAAGCAGAGGATACGAAAGAGTCACAATTTTAGAAACTAAGCTGTATTGTTGCATAAACAGTCTCTGGCTATTTTATTATGACTCTCCTACAATATGTTAATTATATTTGCTCATCATTAAAGCAATTCATTAACCTCTGTAACTTTGCTAATTAGCCACAAAGGTGCCATTTAGCCTTAAGACAAGATTAGTCAGTCCCAATAAAGGTTCAACTCATGTCACAGGGTGAGTCTCTAAGGGGAAGGGGAGGATTAAAACTGAATTTATGGGGTTAATTAGTTGTATATTTAATGATATGTGCTTCTTGGCCCATTGCTGAGCTTGACTTGGCCACAATTGTAGATCATTTCAATCCATGGTAAGCCAAGTGGTAAAGGAAGCAAACTGTGACTCACTGGAGGTAGGAAAATCCTGAATAGTAAAAACAGGAAAAAAATGAATGTGTTATTATTGTTAGTGCCATGCAGGCAACTGAATGCCAATCTTGAGATTTTTTTCACAGAAATGATCTCCACCAAAAATGAAATATCTAGTCGGTAAAAATGAAAATGAATGAAAATGTGATTCAAGAATGTACATATAGAACAATAACGTAAGCAGAAAACTATCCCTGAATGTACATAATGTCAAATCCTGAAGCTGATAGACTATAGAGGATATATAATGCTGGCTGTCTTTCTTATGGCCAGAAGGACTTAATAAATAATCCATTGAGTGTATAGTAGTTTCAATTTATGGCAAAATAACATCTAATTAAAACAGTTGTATCTTAAGCTGGACAGTAAGAGCAGCGATGATGTACAGTAGGTTCAAGGTGAAGGTTTAACCATATTGAAAAAGACAGAAGTATCTTTGTATGTTTGCTGTAACATAATTAAGTATAGAGCAGCTGTTGTAGGGCACGACAGAGGACACACACTCCGAAGCTAACCTTACATTTATACTAAAGACATGTTATGAATGGTCTACATGCATCTGGCAGACGAGCTGGGGGCAAACACACTGTGCTGTATCCTGAATAGTAATAAAATAGTCGCTTTGAGGCTCTGGTTATGGCTCTTACGTTTCAAGTTCTTTATGCTATGTCCCCCAACCAATATAATTCATTTTGTCACCGATTTCTTTAATACTTCATACAATTTCCATGCATGTACTTTACAATTAATCAATTCATAGGTATCATGAAGCAACTCTTTTGATTGTGCTTTATCTGTGCAGTTGATTATGATTATGAACTATGAATGAATTGATTATGTGAAAACTGCATGGTCTTCATTCATCATTTTGACCTTGTACAGCAACCAAATGCTTGTATATTCCCCATATTAAAACTGGGCATTTTCATTCCATAGTTGGAGGGTGAATGATTTGTTTAAAGTTTAAAAATGTCCTTACTGTAGAGAGTGGAAATTATGTAACTTGGACAATTTGGTTAAAGTTAACTACTTATAGTCCCCCCCACTAGAACCTGTACCACAGCTTGAGAACCAATTATTTTTACAGTGTAGCCGGTCAAAATGAAGCACATTTCTATCTGTTTCACATCCAGCACATTGACTGCTGGCCTTGTCCTTGTATTCTCCCAACAATGTAACTTATACCAGCTCTGTGGACTGACCTTGTCTTGATAGGACTAAAAATTCAATTTATCTTCCACCTGCCACAAGGTTTAATTTCTGCCACTCTCCAAAACTAAAGCCATCTCGCCCCTTCATAAGTACCTGTATGGATGAGCAGCTACTATACAGATGAATACTTTGGTCACAGCATTCGCAACAACATTTGCAATTACCCCCAGCCAGACAGCCAGCTTTGAGTGTTATTTAGTCACACACTGCTCTCTCATTTTCTCTCAGTTTCGCTTCTCATTTTGGCTCCAGTGAATTATGATGCCTTATGGGAACAGTAGGAAGACAACCAGAGATGAAAACACTCCAGTAGCTCCCTCAGAAAGTCATGTCTGTGCAAAAGAAAACAGTTTTTTTTGTAATAGTTTTTATACTTGAAAATTTGCAGTAATTAAGTTCTGGGGGAGAATCATCATCATAGTGTGAAGTAGTCCTATGCTGAATGTCACAAGATGAAGGAAGTTTGGAGCAGTTGGCACAGGTTAGTTTTGACTTCACAAATACAATACTGGGGCTGTAACGATTCACTTTTGTCACGATTCGATTCACGATTCTTGGGTGGCGATTCGATTCGTATTGCAATTCGATTCGTATTTCGATTCGTATGGCGATTCGATTCTATAGATTATTGAAATATTTTCTTCTCCTTACCTTATAAAGGAGTTAAGGAGAAGACATTTATGCCCCAAGATCTAAGCTATTACTATTTAGTATTACCAGGCAAATATTAATTATTATTTGCAACAATCATTATTTCCACAGATCATGTCTAAGTCACTCTTTGGCTCTGGAATATGTAATAACTTTTCTTCACAAAGGTC
>JAVQKG010071323.1:0-10483 GCA_036025885.1 Hypseleotris bucephala
TTAGACTAATCCAAAATATTTCTGGCCAAATCTGACAACCACAGTTTAAAAAGCTGTAGTTTGTAAGTTTCCTAAAAATGATAAAAATGTATAAAAAATGCTTTATCTGAGCCTGTTCTATAATCCAAAATAGATAATCGATTTACTTTAGTCCCTCCTTAGCCTCTACAGCAACACTGAGTTTATGGATTACCACATTGACCAATAGCAGTTAGTTTAATCTCTCCCCTGGCCTCTGCAGACTACACATCATAGAACAGGGTAGGATCAAGGAACAAGATAAGATTTTAGAAAACTTACAGATTACACCTTTAAGGGCAAAGAAAAAGTAGAGCACAAGCCGGCTCTGCAAAAGTATTTAGACCAAAGCTACAACAAAGACACACCACTGTTTTGACAATATGACCAAAATGTAAACAAATGACAAATCTTGTACATTGAAATATGATCAACTCTCATCACATAAAGAGTATTGTTCAAGGCAAAGCAAGTTAATTTGTATAGCACAATTCCTACACAGGGTAACTCAAAGTGCTTTACAAAGGAAAAGAAATACAAGTAGAAATGGTAAAAGTATGGGTTAACACCTACCTGGACGACAGCGTAGTCCATCGGCCCCTGGCTCCTGCCCCTCTGGACACACACAGGTGTATTTTGGGGAATGCTTGTTGATCTGTGGGGCAGGGAGGCACATGTAGCTGCAACCGCCATTCTCCCCTTTCTCCAGACACCAGTTTGTACCTGAAATCAACGCACACCATAAGACACTCACTATAGGAGACAAGCAGGTTTAGAAGTAGGCATGGGACAATGTAGTATTTTTTTTGTCACGATTATCTTGGCCATAATAATTGCAATTAACGATGATATAAAAAATAAAAACGTGTACAAATAAAAATGCTTAATTTGAATCTCAACAGTGCATTATATTGTAGGCTGAAACTAGAATCGCCTGAACTTGTACTAAAAATTATGAGTCCAAAGGGCATCGAGGTGCAAAGAAATGACAATTATTGCAATGAACTATCAATAGCCAATAGGTTTAAAAAGTCCTTAAAATGCAAGTTTAGAATCTCAACAATACATTATATTGTAGGCTGAAACTACAATTTATACTAAATTTGATCAAGTATCTGTTCACAGCAAAGTCCAAGTAAATGACAATTATCGCAATGAAGATAACTAAAAAATAGCCAATATCCAAATACGGATCAATGTAATGGCTATAGTATGTGTTGTTACCAGAAAGCTGAATGAGCTCATGGTACACTATGATGTCCTGCGGGTCGTTGAGGTTACTGGCCAGAGTCACCACGTCGGCTCCACTGAACTTATTGGCTCCATATATGGCTTTGTTTTCTCCATCCGTCCAAAACACTCGGTCCTACACACAAAAATCATATAGTAATGTGAAGTTATGAAGATCGAGCTAATCAGTGCATTCTCTTCACTATCATTTTTACTCTAACCTTTTCAGTGCTCATATTAACAATAAAAAGGAAAGACTATTATAACTGGAGTTGATGTACAATGACTTATGTAGCAGTAGACTTCTGTGTAAGGCAACTCAAAATGTTATCTTGGCTTACAAATAGTGTTGTGTTTACCATACCACCCACCCCTATGACAAAGCACATTTTTGATTTACAAATTAAGCAAACCTCTCTAAATAAAGTCTGCATTAATTATATACATGAAAAAGCTTGTAATCATTTCTCAAAACAAGAATATGGCATCTAAATAAAATGTCACACAATACAGCCACAATTTTAGTCTTGCATAAGTTAACCCTACCTCAAACACAGTGAGGGCAAAGGGGTGTCCCAGGTACTCTGAAGACTGGAGCACCTTCTTCCTGTTGTCTCCGTTGAGGTCTACACTACTGAGCATGTGCAGCTTCGAGTCCACCCAGTACAGACGGCCTTTAATCAAATCTGGAGAGACACGGGGAAGCAAATTTCATCATAACACCACAAGATACTACACAGAAAAGCATACTAGCCATTATATTTGCTAAGTCAATTAATTGGTCATTGAGGTCTTAGTCGGATAAAAATTTTAGTGGTTAAGTTGCATTTACTTCGCATCAATAAAGCTGGTTACTTGTCAAATTTTGTTTTTTGAAGATATATAAACTGTATTTTTCAACTCAACTGTCAAATTTTCTTCAATTTTACATCACTTGTTTAAGTATTACTCACAAGCCCCTTACTTTCACAATACTGCCTTATTCAATTAATTGTTCTACTGTAGAAAACTAACAATGTCTTTAATTGACTATAGCCCTACTACACACAATTCATCTGGTTTAACTAACTCAATTAACTTACCTAAAGTGATTCCATTGGGCCACTGTATGTCTGTTGCCACCAGAACTTGTCTATCCATTCCATTCATTCCCGATTTCTCAATCTTGGCCGGTTCTCCCCAGTCAGACCAGTACAGAAACCTAAAAATGACCAAGTTTAAAAGGTGTAGTCTGTAAGTTTCCTAACATTAAAATTATAGTTACACCTAATAACTAAAAAATGTCTCAAATTGACTATCTGACCCTGTTCGAAGACGTAAATTAGGTTTTCTGTAGTCTGTAGAGAGCAGGGGAGCGACTAAAGCAAAACTGGGCTACTATTGGTCAAAGAAGTATCCCACAAAGTCTTGTTGTAGAAGCCAGGGGAGGGACTAAAGTAAAATAATAATCATGACAGATTGTCTACTTTACATCATAGAACAGGGTCAGATAAAACAATTTAAACACATTTTTATTTTAGAAAACTTGCAGATCACACCTTTAAGACGAAAAAAAAACAGAAAATATTATTTAAAAGAGATTTTCTAACCCTGAAAGAGGATCCACAGCTATAGAGGCAGGTTCCTTTAGCCCACGGTTGAACAGGACTTTGTGTTTGGTGCCATTGAAGTTGGATACGGAGATAGTTTTGGTGGCCAGGTCAGACCAGTACAAGTGTCTGTAAATCCAGTCCACAGCGATACCCACTGGATTCTGGATATTATCGATGACTTTAATATGAACGCTGGCATCTGCACGTCTGTCCAATACGGTGCTAAAAACATTCACAAGAGTTAAAATGGCTTCAAAATCTCCTTAAAAATGTATTCTGTGACCAGGGCTTGTCATAAAACTTTATTTGTCCACTGACCACCCAGGCTAGCGTTATTTAAAATTTACTCGACGTTTGGTCGTTTTTCTAGCCACACCTTATAGTATGATGTTACTCACTTAACAGCCACTGAATGTCTACTATTAAATTTCCTCATAAAGATACACAAAGTTAGAAAAAAAATATCCACTGAATATTTACTATACATTTTAAATTATAGAAGCATTAGGAGTTTAACTTGTTAAAAAAAATATGTCAACAATCTGAAGTGGCTTGTTAGAGAAGTTTCATTCACCCCACAAAACTCATTTAGGATCCCACTGACATTGAAGTTTTGAAAAAGTTGCATAGTTCCCCATAAAATGTCAAATCCAGTCTGTAACCCACATTTGACCCACCTGTAGATGGCTTTGTGACCCAGGTCGGCCCAGAAGATGGTGTTTTGGCTGAAGGCAGCGTCCAGAGCGACCATGTTCCTCTGCTGCTCCACGATCTGAGTGTACTCCTTCCTCTCCAAACCGAGGCGCCTAATGTCCCGGCGGTTAGTGAAGATTAAAGATGGCTCCTTACCTAAACACACAACAAAAATATTGAGTTTTTTACTTATAGAGCAAATGCACACAGCAAATTTCCCTTTAAACATGGTCAAAAATAGGGGTGCATCAACACAGATACTGGATCAAATATTGGTGCCAGTTCAGGCCTTGCTGATACTGGAGCCAATATTATTTCTTATACTCTAGCATTATTATAAGCAGATGAAGAATGTGGCAGCTAACATTACACTATAGCTCACAAATTACATTTTTTAATGATTTCTGGCATAATAACATACTACGATTAAGTCATTGGTGAAATTGCAGAATAAATAAGCAACTTTTAGGCCAAAAAAAAAAGAGCATATCGGTGGCCCAGATTTCGGTATCAGGACTACAATAGTTGGATCGGTGCATCTTTACTCAAAGATAACCAGCTTGCAGGAAAGTTATTTTGGTGAGAGGTGAAAAATGCACTCACCCACAGCCTTGCAGACTCCGGTGGTGGGGTCCATCTGGTATCCGTTATGGCACTCACACTTGTAGCCTCCTTTCAGGTTGATGCAGATCTGACTGCAGATGCCTGGGTTTAAACACTCATTTATGTCTGCACAGAGAAGAAGAGATATGGGTGGGTGATATGGTGAAAAAACTTGTGATATGAAGATCGAGGTAATTTGAGAAGATACAGGGCCTTCATTTATACTCTGCTCTTCACTGTAATTTTTAGTCTAACAAATTAAAAAAAAGGTAAATAAATGGTATTAAGTGTTATCAATCGATTATGTTCAAAGTAAACTAAAATCGTGATAAAAATGAAATTGTCATCTTGGCTTAATAAAATATTTGATTTTGTATTTTTACCACCCCTTGGAAGAAAATAATTTGAAAACATCTTTCCTTAAAAAGGCTACACTCATGTATACTTTCTAATACAATGCCAGGTCAATGCAGTTTGTGGAAAATTAAAACTTGCTTCAATAGAGTTCTTAGTGAAAAGCAACAGGGTTCATTCAGCTGGATTTGATACAGCTTTAGAGGCCTGCATTGATTAACTGTGCAAACTAAATTTTCACTTCTACTCCAGTAATATATGGATTTTTTTACTTCAGCTACCCCAAAAGACAACAGTAAAAATACTAAAACTTAAATGAGGTGGCTTGCAGAGTAGTTATTTTAATAAGAGTATACAGTAGTAAGTGTGGGTTACCTCCGCAGGTCTTGTGGTCAATGAGCTGGAGGCCTGGGGTACAGTAACACTCAAAACCAATCACCAAGTCTCTGCACAAGTGAGAGCATCCGCCATTGTTCAGAAGACACTCGTTCAAATCTACAGAAAAAAGATTTGCAGAAAACTTTTAATTAGCATAACAGAGGTTAGCTGGAGCACATTTCTTCGAGATGTTGTCAATTTATCCAAAGACTTTTAATAGTTGTATTACAAAACTGACCTTATTTAACTCATTGTAAATTAAAAAGTATACATTTGAAATATATTATTTAAACATTTTACTGACATAAAACTTTTAAAGATTCTGCTAGTGATTTTCAATTTCAAAAAGGTTCCCAGAAAATGCAATCCAATTAAGGTACAAGTCAAAAGTCAGAACACACTTTCCTATGCCATTAAGTAAATAAATACATACTGCACTCTGTAATGGGCTCATCACTCCAGTCAGGACAGTCTCGAATCTTGTTGCAGACTTTACTCATCTCTATACACTCCCCACTGCGGCACTTGAACTTGTCTGGACCATTACACTGAGTTGCTAAAAGATGCACAGATATTTGTTATTAGCAGGAAACAAATAAAATAAAAATATATAAAATGACATGTTGTTGCCTTCACCATTTTTACAGTTGAGTTCGTCTGACCCATCGCTACAGTCTCTGAGACCATTGCATTGTCTACTGCCCGGAACACAACTGCCATCAGAGCATTTGAACTGGTCTGGTGTGCACGTCCGCGAAGCTGAGGAAATAAGTCAGAAATCAGAACTTTTGGCATTTCAATGAAAACTTCTAAAATGTAATATATTTGGCTTTTAGTTTTGGAATAGGGGTGGGACAAAATATGAAATTTATCACAGTATCATCAAATTGTGATATTATCGGTATTGTTAGACATGTATCGTATCAAATTGTGAGGTACCCTGTGGTTCCTAGCCCCATTTTTGGAGAAAAGTAAATCGTTTTTCTTACGGCAGTTGGCCTCGTCGCTCCCGTCCTTACAGTCCGGATCCCCGTCACATCTCCACTTCCTGTGAATGCACTCTCCCGTCCCACACTGCATCTCGCTGCTCGAACACTTGGAGGGAGGAGTCGGGTGTCGGCCGCAGCGCTCCGGGGACTCGTCTGATTGGTCCTGAACAGAAGTAAACAAACAAAAGTAAACAAAAGTAAATTAATGTGATGTAGTGATGGGACAATAAGTAATATAGTTTATCGAAGGGCTGAAATTTTAATGGTCACAATTAGCAAATCGCAAAGGCTGCATTTTTTTTGTCAGTGTAATCTTTCTGCACAAAACAGAATATATGGTCAAAAACGTGCTTCCCTTGTAGGTTTAACCTCTACAAACATGTTCTGAAAGGCATGCCATTCTTGTAAAAGTTAATATCTATTTACATTATGGAACCAAGTTCGTCCGCGTCCGCAGATTGGCCATGTGAACGTGATAAGTCAAAAACAAATCGCCAAATCACTTTCAAACTTTGCAGACACTTAGATACAGTAAAGACACTGACATATATTGATTTGGGCATTTCTGCAATGAATATTAAGGATTAAATTTGTGAATGCAATAACTCCATGTTACCTGACAGTCCACGTCGTCGTCACAGACCCATCCAGCCGGGATACAGGAGGAGTTCCCACACTGGAACTCATTGGGACCACAGGACGAGGGCGCACACTCCACCTCGTCTGTCCCGTCTCCACAGTCATCCTCTCCGTTACAAACGAAATTACGGGAGATACAGCGCCCACTCGCACACGTGAACTCGTTTGGGGCACACGTGATGTTTCCTATGACAGAGGAAAGAGCTTTGAAATGCAAGTGATACAAAGACTTCATGTATTGGCTCAAGAATACTAAGGCAAAAACTAGTGCCAAAAGTAAATTGGTTGCCAATAATTCTATATTGATTAATCACTATTAATCCCATTATTAATCGTGATTAATCAATATACAAGAATTTTAAAACACTTCACTATCCAACAGTTAATAAAAAAATTGATTATCACAAAAAAAGATATTTTGCTCGATTTTTTAAATTCATTTTCAATAAGAGGTCCCACAACAACCTATAGTCCAGGATTATGAATAAATTATAATAAGTAAAAATATACAATCAAAACGAGCAAACATAATAATCTTTAGCTAAAGCCTTAAGTAACAGCAGTTGATGTACCACAGTTGAGCTCCTCCTCTCCATTGTCACAGTCCTTCTCTCCGTCACATTTCCAGAACAGAGGGATACACTGTGTAGAACCAGCACCACAGCTGAACTCATTCATACGACACGTCCTCATGTCTGCACAGAATATAGTAACATATTCAAGAGAGGGTACGGTTGGATTTTGGTCTAAACCGGCACAAAGACAGTTTTGTGGTAAATGGTAAAAATGGTGTACCGGTAATATGACTAAACCAAGATTATAATTTCGATTTTAATCACAATTTTAGTTGACTGACTTTATTGCCCTACACAAAAAACAATTGAGTAATCCATTGTTCATCTAATCCAGTCCGTTTTAATTAATATGAATGTAAGTATTGTTACAGTAAAAATGACAGCAGAGCATAAATGAATCCACAAACGATCTTCCCAGAATAGTTTGATCTTCATAACTTCATATCACAATTCGATTTTTAATCACCATATCGCCCACTAATACACAAAAAAAAATTAAAAGGACATATTGACATTAATTTGAAAAGTAATGAGGTACAAAACTGACTTCCTTAATAAAAGTCAACAGAGCAGAGAGGGTAGAGTAGATTTTAAATTCCTCCTGAGTCATGTGAACAGCTGCTCAAACACAGGCCCGAGATCTGACCAAGGTCACGTCCACTTCTCTCACAATCACCTGACCACACAGCATTGTTATTGCAAAGTCAGCAAATGCAAAACTAAATATATTGCAATAACACCATGGTCTTTAATCTGACACATAGTTAATTTTCCTACTTGAGCCTTGAGGAAAAATTACAAATTTAGAAGTGATTTTCCCTGAATTAGTCCTACTTTGGCATCCATTTATGAAATCAGTTTTTAAGCAATTTTAACTCAAAAATAATAATAATAAAAACTGTCTCAGCTTAACTCTTGAAGGTTTCCTAAAAAAAAAAAAAAAAAAACTTGACTATTAACAGTAGAATTATCCTTTAGCCCGTCCCTCATTCATTCATTCAAGCATTTCCAAGCACTTCATTAGAAAATCAAGCAAATTGAAACCATTTCAAGCACCTGTACAAACCCTGTATCCAACACACTTGTAAACTATCAAATGTTTTCTCATGTGGTCCAGCACTATTCTAGTCTGGAGTTAATATGGCAGTCACTTACGACATATCTCCATGCTTTCATCGGAGCCGTCCTCACAGTCTGTCTCCCCGTCACAGTGCCACCGTTTCGGGACGCACTGACCGTTCTGACACACGAAGTCGGACGGAGCACACGTCTTCTGGACTGAAAATATAATAAACACACAAAGATCAGGATCAAAACATGGAGAGGATCAAAATACAAACTGCTAATTCAAAAATACAATAAAATGCACAAAGATCAGGCTCGAAACAAAGTGGTAACTCAAACTAGGTGTGGGCAATTAATCTAATATTAAATTTATAAGGACCAAGATGACAATTTCGATTTTATTATGATCTTAGTTGACTTTGTCTGCCTTACTTTTTTCCTTTTGTATTGCCTTGCCCTACAAGACTACTGCTACAAAAAACATTTACTACAAACTTATGGTACGCAATCCAATAATTACCACACCCATAATACCATTTTAAAATATGACCACTGGCTTTGTTGGTAAAAATCACAGTAAAGAACTGAGCATAAACGAATGCACTGTATCACAATTCAATGATCTTCCCAGATTAGCTTGATTTTCATAATTTCTAATCTCTGATAACTTGTGTGTGACCCAGATACACAGCCCCCAACAGACCTTCACACAACAGTGCATCCATATTTAGCTCCATTCACCAGGTCACCACACCCAAAGGATTATGTGAAAATTAGGAGATTGACATACAGTATCTATGAGAAGCAGTAGTCCCATTGCTAAAAATGTACCAGTTGACTGTGACACTATAGGATCTTGCACTGTCTGTCCTCAGCTTCATGTTCTGGACTGTACCCAGGACTAAAAATACACAGGCTTTGTATCTTTGTGACCTAACGGCACAAGTCACATTCAATACAGAAAATTATCCACATCCTCTCCTCTATACACCCACTATGTTCATGTCTGCTTTCAGTATATAATCTCATTTTCAGATTTCTATGTCTCCCTGCCTTTTCAGTATCCTTCTTTTGTTATATTTATTATATCCGTACCTTTTGTAAACAACCCATTGCAAACTGGAAAATCTTTATTTCCAACCCTTCGATTGATTGACCCATGATTTCAGCAATAGTCAATATAGTACTATATTCTGAGCTTTTAACCATGTTCTAGTGGTACCTCAACATAGTGAAAGTTGTGTTTTATTTTATTGAGGCATGTTTGAGTAATTAATTATGTTGCACTATTAAGTCTCCATGAGCTAAAAATGGATTTCAAGGTGTCAAGGCTTTGTTTATTAGTACCAGTAAGGGTAGTTGTTTTTGGAAATCCCCAAAGACTGATACAAATGGTTTATTCCCGTCTTGAAGACAGCCATATCTAATCAAAGCATTTGTCATTCCTCCAAGTGGGAGCTCCACCAAACAGATCGTATTATACAAATATTGTGCGTTTGATTTTGGGAAACATTAAAAATGGTAACATATGTATCCAAAATAGACTGAAATGTGCAAAAACAGCACACTATATAACCTTTAAGCTTTGCTGCCCTCAACATGGCTCCTGCATTATTTACTGACCCACATTCTCTAAAAACATTTAACATTACTTGTCCCACTCTCATCTTAAACATTGTTCCTTGTATTGCCCATGTGTTGTTTGAGTAGGGCGATTTTGAAAAATAATCTAATTGCAATTTTTATGACAAATATTGCGATTGTGGTTAGATTTGCGATATTGTTTTTAAAACCAAGGTTATGTAGATATCTCTGGAAGCACTAACACTTTAAAGACGACTAAAACGTTAACTGGTAAACTTCCACAAGAATCGTCTTTCAGAACATGTTTGTAGAAGTTGATCGCTACAAGTTTTACATAATATTTGTCTTGAGCATTGCCTAAAAAATTGCAGACTTTGCGATTTACGACTATTAAAATTGCGATTTCATTATGACTAATTGTGTAGGAATAGTTTTGAGACCGACCACATGAGCTCTCGTCACTCCCGTCCGTACAGTCCTCATCTCCATCACACTGCCACACAGACGGGATACAGCGGCCGTTACCACACTGGAACTGACTGGTCTCACACTCCGTCTTTGTACCTAGCAACAAAAACAATTTGAAAAAAAATTAATGAATATACTTTAGTCTAATCACTACTCCTCGTTGGATTGAAATTGGCAGAAAACAATAGCTTTGAATTATGAAATACATCGCCTTTAGTGTAGGGAGATTAATTTTTTTTATGTGTGGGGTGCAAGAAATATTGAATTCACCGATATATTGAGATTTTTTAATGAT
>JAVQKG010071357.1:0-11263 GCA_036025885.1 Hypseleotris bucephala
AATCTATGCTCTGTGTCTTTGTTTTAATTGGATGACTGAGAACTGCCACTAATATGCTGGAAGAACTGTGCTTTAAATGTTAGAAAATATTTTTTATGCTTAAACTGGGTAAGATAAAATGGTTGAAGCAAATGTGTAAATCTGTATGAGTAAAACAGTTACTATCTACTAACCTACATGCAACTGAAAATTAAATTGTAATCCAGATACAAGGTAACACAAAAATGAGATAAGCCTTTTATTTTTGCAGCTGCACAGTGAATGAAATAGTACTTTCAAAGCTCTCTCAAGATGCACCTGGCACCTGCTAGCATAATTCAGTAATTTGACTTTTGTTCGATAACCACCTTCATTAAGTAAAAAACAAAACAAAACCAAAAGCCAAATGAAGATTAAGAGTGCCAACTTTCCGAATACAAAATACAGGTAATTCTGACCTTTCAAGACCAAAACACCAGAATACATTAATACATTTGAAAAAGTACCAAGGACTATGGAAGTCAATTATTCAAATTTCTGGTGTATGAGAATTGTATTTGAAAAAAAAGGCAATTTATAAAGTTTAATAATAATAATCAGTTCAGTTCAGTAAAGTCCAGTAGTTCAGATTGCATATGTATTATAATATTATTTTACATTCTCGGTAAATCAAGTTTGCGGTTGGTTATTCTCTACAAAATATTTTGTTTTACATCATTCTGTGAAACATTTATGACATGCCTTGCCCTATTCTGACCTTTTGAATTTTCTTCTTTTGTTTGCCAGCTCTTGGTATAACAAACACTAACTGAAACAATGGTTCATTTGGAGTCAGTGAAACCCAACTACCCTTAGGATATTGAAGAAAAAAACATCTCCCTTCCTTTTATGTTCTTATCTGCTCCAACATCACTGTTACCTTAATGGAAAACATACGATACCCTTCTAATGTTTCCTCTAAGAAATACAGCTCTTTATTTACCCCCCATTGTCTCCCCGCTGTCGCCCCAGCTGCCCTGACGGATGTTCTTGTGTTAATAACTACATGAGTTGTGCATCATGTGCTCATATCACAGCCCAGTGCACAACTGAACACCCATTTTTTTATGTGTCACTTCGATGACATTGGGGGCCATGACAGTCTCTCAGCAGCCTGCATGCTTCCTTTTTAAATGATCACATCATGTTTAGTGTGAACCCAAGGTCTTAAAAGATGCTCATATTACAGTAGAATTTGTCAGTCATATTCCATTCAAAGGCTGCTGTATTTTCAATACCTCCATTGCTTGTTCACAGCAAGTATCCTGACATTCACATAATGTACCCAAAAAGTCCTAAATCCATTGAATAATATTTTTTAATTCATATAAATTGTCTTATCACAAGATCCCAAAGATTATTATTTGGTGTAGTGTTTCTAAAAGAGTGGTCTCAAATGTCCAAGTTTGAATGATGCACACCACTCCTCCCTTCAGCCTCTGCCACTCTACAATTAGTAAAGCAATTAGTAAAAGTAATTTGCTATAACTTTTTTTTCTATCACAATGATATAAAACCACCCTAA
Source organism: Hypseleotris bucephala (assembly GCA_036025885.1). Taxonomy (NCBI): domain Eukaryota; kingdom Metazoa; phylum Chordata; class Actinopteri; order Gobiiformes; family Eleotridae; genus Hypseleotris; species Hypseleotris bucephala. The sequence goes on from JAVQKG010071357.1 coordinate 1,544, forward strand.
TAAACAGTTTTGAACTTGGGGCACCCCTGGATTAATCTACTTAACGTCCACTGATTAAGAAACATGTTAAGCTTTTTATCTACACTGTTTAGCACCTCTAGTCATTTTTGTAGGCACAAACTCTTAGAAGAGCAGATGGCTGAGTCCAGTGTACATGAACCGTTAAATTTCTAAAGGTTGAGTTGGTGCCACGGGTGGCAAAGCTGCATCTGGCACAGTACGGAGAGGTCTGTGTGATATCCTAACCACATCCAGTCCTGATGGCATCTTCATGTCCACTAATGGCAGCAAGGGTGACAAAAAAAATAATTTCTTACAAGAATTTTCTCTTTTTACTGTTTTATCTTTCTACTTTGGTTTAAATGCACAATACTGCATTAAAGAATATGCTAATAAAGTAATTTAACAAACCAGTTTATAAATAATTAACAGCAGTGTTTACAAATTGCTTTAACTTAGAAATTAAACATTAAGAAGAATGTTGATAACTTAATTGTGTTTGTTATGTTGAAGTAAGGCTTTATAGACACTACAAATGTAGCAAATTAGGGAATATACTGTATATTTTGCATGAAAGGCAAACTACTTTACTAATAAAGATTATTTTTCTCTTTTTATTGGATGTAATAGCTCATTTATTGTAATGGTAGATGTATAATATGCCCCCCAAACACTATCTATCTCTCTTGTAGAATAATAATGTTTCTTTGCTTAGTTTTTTTTTTTCTTTTTTAGCACCCGTAATACCACCCACATCAAATGTTTGGCCCAACAGAGAAAAAACATGATGCTGCCAATGTGAGAGGAAAACAGGTCTTCTCCTTGGAGAGCAGACAGCCTCTCACCAGACACAGCTTGTTGTCACTCATAGTAGTAGACCCAGGAAATGCAGACCAACGAGTACAAAGGAGAGCACTCAGCACCCGCCACTAAAAATCCTTCATAAATACTGCAGACTGACGCTTTGTCTTTGTGCTGCACCCGTCTATCCACGCTTACAAGACAGCTGTGCCTTGGCAGCAGGCTTCCCGGTCATACAGCCGCATCCTCCTTGACAGGGCCCATATATTCTGATGTATTGTTGTTAATGTTTAAATGCTTTTACTGCCGCACCAATAAAAACACAGTAATGTACTTCCCCTTTGTGAGCAAGCAAGAGATGGGGAGATGGAAACAAAAATTGCAGAAAGCATATTAGCAGATAAAATGTAGTGGAAAAAATATTGTGTGAAAAACCACACAAACCAAGCTAAAGTAACGTAACGTAGTAAAGTTTTAATATTGGTTTAATTTAACATAATTTTTATTTTTCTTGATGATTATAAAATTGTGCAAATATTTTTGGCATAAAAAACATTAGATTAAAGCATATTAAAACAAACTAATATTATTAATATACATATATTTTATACATATATTTTTCTAATTCTTTTAGTTTTGTTTCTTTCATCAAACAAAGCTCTACGTTCATTGTTGTTTTAGAAGAATATTAGTAAGTAATGTACAGTAAAAAATACTGGAATTACAACTTATCACTGTATGAATTGAAAAAATGTAATCCACAGGCCAGATGACAAGTTAATTGGTTAATTTGCAGATGGAAAAAGTTCTAGGCACATGACAAAACCAACACACACCTTGCAAATCTGACATCTTCACATATGGATGTGCAGCATTTCACAAAAAATATTTATCTAGTTTGCACAGCTGACAGCGTGGAAAGCTTTGCATATACAGTAAGTCCCTGTTGCCGGCAGAGATGATGTTGCGCTAAGCTCTTTAAGGTCACAGCATTTTCAAATAGCAGTTGAATCACTCAGTACACACCTCCGATTAAAAACTTAAGTCAATCTGCAGGAGACGTAGCTTCGTTAAAAAAAGGTGTAATTTCTTTAAAATGTCACACATCTGACAGGTAAATGCTTGTTTTTTTTAATGTGAAGCTTGACACTTGTTTACCAGTCAGTTCAAAGCTGTTCGGCTTACAAGAGGTACTTATTTGGAGTAAATGTAAGACCCTGTAAAAAACCTCTATTTGCATAAAACCTTTGATTTAACACAGATGAACGCACAGGAGAAAGCAGACGCCGCTTTGTTAACAGTTTGTGACTGACTAATGTGAGTTTATTTGTCACATTAGTCAGATTTACCTGTGTTAAAAATTTTGTTTTAAGTTTAGTGTGGTATTGTAGCCATAGGATTACCTTTAAATCGAATGTTGATATCTGATATATTACAAAATCTGAGAGGAAACACCTTGATGGAGAAAAAAAAGTCAAGTTAGCATATTAGGGCTTTTAAATGTATTATTCATTATTTACATTTACAAGTCTTTGATTAAACACAGATAAAAGGCCTGTTAAATGCAACAGTTGCTTAAGTTTATTTGTCACATTAGTCAGAATTACCTGTGTTGGTATCAGCTGACATAAATTGGGGAGGATGCACGCGGTGAGAACAAAACGGTAAAAAGAAGTCACAGCGCGATAAAAAACTCTGGAAACAAAGAGATGCATTCAAACCGTGCCTTATTGCCTGGCGAGGTGCTCCCTTCACCTGCGCCCACTGATAATAACTACCTTCACCATGCTGAGAGCCACAGGAAAGAGGAAAGAACTCCCCCCATGCTCTCGCTTCCTCCCGCCTGGGAGGCCTTGATATTTTGGAAAAGGAAACAAGGCCGCCCCATTTGGACTGAACCTCTCCTACCCTTGGTGCGGAGGCTGGAAGCATGTCTACGATGACAGCTGGAGGTCTGTTGTGATGAAGAAGGGCTGTGGAGTTAGATAAACTGCCAACTGATGTCTGCTTTAGAGGGGGACCGTGATCTGTGATATGGGCACTCATGCAAAAAGAGAGTAAAGCCGAGCAAAAAGCCAAAGGAATAAGAAAGGGAAAAGAAATTTGTATGGTCATGGTGACCGTACATTTCTTTTCACAATTATGTTTAAACTTAGGGTTTTGATGGTGTGCATATGAAACTCAAAAGTCACAGTGACATGAAGAAGGGTATTTGTAATTGGTATAGTTTCTAATTTTGTTTCTGAGCATATTGACATAGAGCAGGTCAAAGCAATGCTATCTCTCTATATTTCTGTCCCAACAGATCACCCTACCGACGATGTCATCCACATCTCTGTATTTTTCTGCTGGTGTCTCAAGCTCGGAGCTGGATTTCTGTGACAAGCGCCCACAAACTCCACCAAACTGCCACTGCTTTGCTTGTTATCTGTCCATCTTGTCCCCTTTTGTCTGTCCTGTCCCCTCAACTGGTCCCTTCACGTGGTCACCCTGCTTGAACAGGGGTCTGTGTAAGATTTCTTTACAGGAATATCTTTTTTTTATTCACATATATTTTGCAGCAAATAGAGAAATACATATTTTCACTTTCTTAATGTATCTTTGTAATGTAGGTTATAAACTTACAAACTTGTTTCAGCTGGTAAAGCAGATCATCACAGAGACATAAAATTGCTTTTGATTCCAACTCCAACCATTTTATGTTTAACAGGAAAAGGTTAAACGTACACAGTTAACCAGGTCTGACCTGTAAAAAATAATTTACCATTCTCCCACTCATTAAATAATTTATACAGAAACAACATATTCACTACACATTCATGAAAAATAATTAATTGTTTAATGTTTACAGATGTAGCTTTCTGTTTCTATGTCTTATCTTGATTGCACTGATGTTTTGGTTCATAGTTGGAGATACAATGAAATGTCGAAAGTTATCTATATAGTATTTTCTGAACTAATCATTGCATCATTAATCTTTCTTGACAATGCTGTCCAAGTGTTGAGCTTTTCTCTGCACTGCTCACTGCATCTGGGAGGCGATTGCTGTAGCCAGTGTGGAAATTATAAATGCTTTAATTTCTAGAGTGGATGTTGTGTTGTTTTATACAAGCAGCAACACTGGGGGGAAACACAATCTTTAAATCTGTACTCAGTCCAAACCGAGTTCCCCTTAGCGCTGCTGCTAAGGTCCAATTTTCCTCTAGCCGGTGCTCACTGCTGTGCCAGTCATCACTTCAGAATTCTTTCAGACAAAAACCTTTTCCTCCACTCCGCTTTTGTTTACCCCCTCTTTTCATCAGGTCAATTGGGTAGCCAGGCTCCGCTGGGATAGTTTCATAAGAGCCCCGTCTTTGGCTGAATGTTCTATTTGTTTGCTTTTTGCTTGGACCTCCACCTGCTGTTGTTGTGCACAGCAATGGTCCTACAAGAGTCAGCCAATACTGCTTTTCAAGTAGATGTTGTGTGCCCAACTTCTTTAGAAAATCACACAGGCTTCTGTACTTTTGTTAATGAAAACTTTGGATTGTCCTTAAACGATAAACAAATAAACAGACAGTTTGAATGTGAGGCCCATTTCCATCTCTGAACATTATTATAAAAATTGTTACAGAACTAATTAGACTTTTACAATTATGGCAATAGTATACACATTTCATAATTGAACAACTAATATCTCAAGGCTTCAAAGAGGCTTAACTTTGGAACTACATTCACATTAGACTTAGAACAGAATGTTTTGTCCTTTAGTGAGTGATTCAACTAGTGGTAATCCAAGTTAATGTTGCTTTTTTATTATCTGAAACAAGCCTCTGACCTCTGACATCAACAAAGCATTTCCCCAGTGAACTTCTGCTCACTGGACCTTGTATCTTGTTTAAATATTATTCTGATGTTTTTTTTTTGTTTTTCAACCTCATGTTAGTAAAATGTGACATATTGTATAACTGATGTGGATCTGAAATGTTCATGATCATTTTTTTACAGTACACTTTGGGATCATGAGTGTGTTTTGCTATAGTTGAGCTCACATGCAGGTAAATAGTTAAGTATATAATATAACATAAGTGGCCAGTAAGTATACATTCAACCTTCCCATGAACCACTCACTCACCCACTGTTGGCAATGACTGCTTAAAGAGCCCTGTTTTCCTAACTCTACTCACATCCCAGGCCGTTATCCAAATATAAGAGCCTAGCAGGCCTTCACATTTAGTTGTCAGTCAAAGCTTCAAGCCTCCTCTCAGCGGCATGGATAAGAAAAAGACTATAACCCCTATTCTCATGCAGGTATTGGCGGAACGACATTGTGGCCCCATCAATCCCGCCGCCATCAGCCTGACAGAGTAGTAATGACACAAATCGCTGCGACTTTCAAATGCAAAATGAAGCCACATGAGAAGTCAGCTCACATATAAGGGCTTTCTTTCATGATACAAAAACATGAAGTAACGTGATGTCATGAATATGTAAAGAGTATAGGTGAGAACTGGCAACTGGTTGCAATACCAAATGATTCTAGACCTTGTGACAGATCAAACATAATACAATTCTCACATCAAAGCATTTCTCCATATCTTACAAGCTGCAAAACATAATGTCTTAATTGCAAAAACCAAAAAATTACTCAAAATCCTAAGTTGATCTCTCAAAGGGAAATATTTCTGGAATTATTGAACCTTTCTTCAACGGTGTACCTTGACATGTTTTGACTATACTGTAGTCCACCTCAGAAGTGGTCACTTGATGTTTTGGTGTGATTCTCATGCTATCTGAAGCAGTAGGAGAACACCACCATCTTCATTCTGACTTAAAGTACACACACAGAAAATTTTGAAAAATCAGTGCAAGAAAACTCAAATCACCACAAAAGGTAAAACCAGCTAATGGACTGGTATTAAGTCAAAGTCATTAAACACTGAGAATAATAAACACCACAGTTAGATCAAAGAAGCCATAGAAATGCAGAAGTGGGCCCACAGAACAGTAAACCATAATGAAAGGGCATACATGTTGTCCCACACCTGAGATTCTGTTCTGAATTCAGTCTGTAGATTGCACTGTTCTCTTACTGCTTCAGATGTTGGGATAATCGCTCTAAAATGTGTAATTCAGATGGCAAGACAAGTCACTGTAACATCATTTAACAACTTCAGAGGAAAACATGTCAACGTACAACACTCAAACACGGGTCAGTTAATAAAAAAAGTTCAATAATTATGTATGACTACTTGCTACGTAGCCCACTACTGGCCCATAGCTGCTGTCTGATTGGTTTTGTAGGAGCTACCACACATTTTTGGCTGCCTAAATCTGTTGCAGAGAATATTTTTTTACTTATATCAACTGCCACAGCAGGCAATAGAAAGCTGTGGCAAGCACTCTCCAAGGTTTTACTCTCTCACTTGTCTGCAATGGCCTCTCTATTGGAAGCAATACAGGCCGACAACTGATCGGTGCCTTGCTCAACTGCACTTTCATGCTCACTCTATTGAGGCTGCTATTCACTTTTCTGTTTGTAGTCTGTCCATAGCTGGCAAATCTTTAGTCAGAACAATGTGTGTCTAACCTTGAGGAGTCAAGTGTTTCAGACTCCCCGAACTGTCAAAGCTTGTTTTGAAAATGGTTTGTTTTGTTTTCAACCTAAATGCCTAGTGATTTCTGATTCATCTTACCGACAAAGAATGTTGCCAAGGGCTCTTGATGATATAAAACAGTTAGTTTGAATAGCAGCGTTTGGTATGATCCATTTACTATAATTCCCACCTCCTTTTGGTAGATTTAAGTTTGTAAAAAGAACACACAGGAAACAGTTTAAACACATCATAGTTTTTTATTTTTTATTAATCTCTCTTTTGTAAGGCCAGAAGATGAACATTTCTTCTTTTATTTCCGGGTATTTACATGGATACACAAATTAGGAGCACACTTTCATTTCGCCAGAACCAACGTGACAAAATTGTTCTCATCCATACATGCACTTTAATAAACTCTCAAACGTTCATTTGTGTTGTGGCGTGGTCCCTGCTAGTGAAGAGGAAGCTGAGAAAACCTATGGTGCCTTGCTCGGCCAACATGCCCCCAATCAATAGAAAAAGTCCTTCTTTGGTAGCTATAGTGTTTTCTACTGACCCCTTTTGAGATTTTAAACATTGCTCTAGAAGTAGTCTGTTAGTACTGCAGCAGTGCTCAGGGCTATGCTGCCACGTGTCAGAGGAGCCTGCCTGTACTACACGCACTGAGCACAAACCTGTCTCTAAGGACATTCACAGGCAGTGGCTCTAAAAACCATTAATCTTTGTATAAGCTGGGGATGGGAGGAGGACAAATCAGTTCCACAATACTCAAATTCAAAACTCAAAACCTGGTATTCAGAAGAGGACAGTTCATCACCACATTTGCAAAATAAGCTTGTCATGGCTGTCTTTGCCGCACAATAGTGGCCTATATAGATACTTAACTGGGTGTTAAATGGGAGTTTTGCACAGCTCATATTAATAGCATAGCAATAAAATAGACTAACCAGGCGTCCACAGTGCCATAGCAAGAGTAATATTTATATAAACCTGCAAGGCTCCTCTCCTATCTCATACAATGGTGTCAATTGTTACGAGATATCTGCCACCCAGCTGACTATAAAAACGAGAATTGAGTGGGCGGGTTTCTAATGTTATTGCATATTGAAGTTACTGTTTTGCGGCATGTTTGTTTGACAATTTCATCACCATTTACCATCTGCAAAACAACAGAGTGTTCACTTTTTTTTCAAGGACAAAGCAAGGTTCAAGTGTTAAAGCTCTATTTTTTGATGCCTTTGAACACCATAACACGTGTTGAATCATAAAACATCTGGCCCTAATACTAAGATAATTACTGATGCTAAATATGGCTAGACCTGCGTTGCCAGTTTCTCTAGCAGCAGTCAGCTATCAGGGGAGAGAGGTGTTTAAGGGAAGCTTGCCAAATGCGATTGCAGCCTGAAATTCCCCAAGCCAACTGTTTGGGTTTAAGTGCACTAAAGGCTGCAGCACATGAATCCAGAGGCATGAGAGCTTAATGGAAACACTAACCTGGCTTCTGCTTTATAATATTTTCACGCATTTGGCATCCCGTGTTTTAAATGTATTATTAATGTACTGTACCTCCTGCAAGTTCAATAAACTAATGGGATTTGCACAGGATTCTTTTGTCGAATTGACCCACATGGTTAAAGTAAAAAAAAAAAAATCAACATTTTTATGGATGTGCATATTAATTAATTCTAGTGATTTACAGTTAGTACTCAAAACATACTGAACTGGTATGAAAAGATTGTAAAAACCGAAATTAAGTTTAATATCCTTCCTTTTCCTTTTATTTTCTTGTGCCATCCTGGCTTACATTTTGATACCCTCACAATCTCAGGGTGAGGGCTGGAAGCCTTTGAGATAAAGGTCTGTGTCTCTTGTGTTATCCGAGCAGATAAGTACCTGATTGAAAGATTGGGCGAATTTGGAAACTCATTCTTTGGCTTCACTCATGCCCCTCAGGCGTGGTTGAGTGTTTTCAGATGTTGACAGCATGCATTTGCCAAAATAAAACATCTTAAAGCTGTTTGATATCATCTGTTTTGACTCAAGACTTCCAAATGAGCATAATACTGTACATTTAGGGATGCTAATGTAAAATAAAACATGAGATTGATTAATAATTTTGTATGCAACATGAATAATAACAGTTTCAAAACAAGATAAAACAGTAATAAGGTAAATGAAACTTATTTTACCTATCTATTTTTAAATGTAAAATGTAGGAAAAAACCAAGGCACTCTTCAGATTACTTAAAGGTGCATACATCACATTTTTAGTAAAAAATAACTTTAATGACGTTTTTGTGTGTATAGCCGTCGCTGTGATGTGTAAAATGGTTTATTTTTTGTACTTCGTGGTTGCCTCAAAAACCTAAAATTTTTATTTTTTATGAAAGGTTTCGGGTACGATTTTCCGCAAAACCCGGGCATGTTAGCCGGATGTTAGCCTGGAGCTAACTGCTATCAGTGACTGCTATCGGCTGCTGTGGAGACGTGGAAGTTTTCCTTTGGCCGCTGTATTTTGTTGATCGCTTTGTAAAATATGCCATGGACATATTTGCTCTTTGCTGTGTCTCAGGAGTTGGTTATATTTCTGTATCAGCGCTGGAGAGGGTAATTTTAGCAGGGAGCGGATGTTTACAGTGGAGCTACAGGGGAGCAGTCTGGGGAGCTAGCTCCGCTCGCAGTCTGCTTTAGCGACAGTACGGGGTTATACAAAGTGCAGGAGGTGCAGGCAGGCACTGATTTTCTTTTTCGAGTAGGTAAACATGTTCATCAACACCCGTGTTGGTTACAGAGCACTTTCGCTGGTCTGAAAGCACTAGCAAGTCCCAGGGCTCCGCCGTAAGTCACTGTGCACCGGGCGCGCGGCCTAGTAGACCCGGGTCTGTAGAGAGACTCGCGGCCGCATACGGCTCACTCTCAGCGGGATGAGTGTGGAGTCTGGCGCCGGAAAACACCGCGGTGCTTTCTGCTTCAAAATACTGCCGCTTTCTACTTCAGTTGCGCTGATACAGAAATGAAATGACCTCCGAAGACACAGCAAAGACCACCTTATGTCCACAGCATGTTTATAAAGCGATCCAGAAGATATATCCACAGTCTCAGTCAGATCTCCTCCGTCTCCCCACAAAAGCACTACAATAAATTTAACCCCTTACATCCCACCTCCAATAAATAATATAAATAATAGAAAAAATATGTAATAGGCCTATAGCTAGTTTGAATGTAGTCAAACACTAAAGTTAGAGACGTATAACTTTGATTAAAGCTCTGCAAACACAAAGAACAAGATAGTGGCTGCAGTTACGCTACTGGCCACTAGAGGCAGAATCCTAAATATATGCAT
>JAVQKG010071403.1:0-13986 GCA_036025885.1 Hypseleotris bucephala
AGGCTACTTAATACACTTTGTGATCTGCACAGTGAAAGCAAACAGATTAAATAGGAAACATTGGTGGGTTATAACGGGGCAACACACCTCGTTTATCCTGGATCTTCACTGTAAGCTCCACCACAGGCTCGCTCTCTCTATCCAGGCGTCTGGTGATGATGATATCTCCAGTGTCGAACCCCAAGCTCACGGGGGACTTCTGCGTCTCCGGGTGAAGCAGCTCGTAGGTGGCTGACTGAAACTTGCTTGGACTCAGGCTCGTGATTACAGAGCCGATGTTGGCATCCTCAGACACGTTGAGAGAGACAACGGTGTCCGGGTCAAGTAACGCCCTGGGTCCGCGTCTTGACCGCGTTGACCCCGTTAATTCAGCAGAGGGCCAACGCTGTGGAGACACTATGACGGTGACTGGTTTACTGGTCAGCGGTGGCCAGCCATGGTCTCTAGCATAAACACTAAATCTAACTTTCGAAGGCAATCCGAGAATTGAATCAACTAAGAGAACTTCTCCTGTTTTGGGAACAACGTAGAAACTGCCATTTTGTGGGACAGACATGTATGTTAACTCTGCGTTCTTACCACTGTCTGCATCGACAGCCTCCAGATTGTATACTACTCTGCGGAGAGCAGTAGTGTCATCTAAAGTTATGTGCACCGCGTCAGCACTGCGAAAACTCGGCTCGTGATCGTTCGTGTCCAAAACCTCTACTTTTAGAGACGCGACAATGTGGGCACCACCACATTCCAACCCACAGCCTTGACAGCGCAAAGCCAGGTTCAGTATGTACTCGGAGCGCGTCTCTCTGTCTAAAACACGACAAGTTTTTAGCAATACATTTCCTCTGTTGTGGTGAGTTAAAACACGAAAATCTTCGCTCCCATTGCCGTACAGTTTGAAGTGTAACCCGGAGACTGGGCACCATTTTTGCGCGTTGAGACGCTTCACCGGAATGCTAAGTCCGTTTACTTTAGATGCTGTCGGTGAATTCTCAAAAACATGCCCGTGAAAGAAAGGCAGTCGCTCCAACGATTGGTAACCAGCAGCCGGCATTAGGAGGCAGCAGAACACAAGCCACCAAATCATGTTGGCGCCAAGTTATTTCCCTCCAACGACCCGAGGAGGTGACGTGTTATCATTCAAAAAAACAAACTAAATACTTAATAAACATGTCCTTCATAGTTGTCCAGCGCGTAATCCGCCGAGAAGAACCTCAGAACTTTGGGCTCTCTCATCCCGGCAAACGGAGCGGGCTGCATGCAGCACGGTGCGTGCAGCCTCTCCACAGCGCTGCAGGCAGTTGGCTGTGTGCGTACCCAGCGTTCAGCACCAGAGCGCCGGACAGCGCCAAGCGCGGGGGCGTGGCGGCGCGCGGGATGAAGCTCCTCGGTGAACCCCACCCTGAGTGACGGTTAGAGGGTGCTCGCCTCACAAACAGAGCACAGAGAGTCAACGATACGCTTCCTGTGAGCGGGAAGCAGCATACACTCTCATTATACATTTGAGTGTGAAGTCCCTCTAAAGAGCGACGCTCCAGTTTGGAAAACAGCAGTGAAAGACAGATTTTTTCAACAGCACCAGCTGTTTGTTGGCACTCACCTGCGCAGCATCTTTCCAATGCATGCCATCCCTCAAACTTAAGCACCACTGACATACAGTATTGCAGCATCTTTCCATTCAACTGGCTCTTCCAGGACTCCTTGAACTCGGTCCCTCAGTGCTCCTGATCAACAGTCTTTGCCTGTCTTCTGTTATGTTTAAGCACACCAAAACTTTAGGAAACTTTATTGTTCCTTTTCTCTGCTCACCATATCAACACACTAGAAGCACCTGCAGTTTTTTTTACCCAGCTCCTTCAACTAGAGTGCTCCACTGGCTCACTGCTATATAAGCTCACATCATGCAGCATATGACTCACATTAAGAAGTGCCCTGTGAAATTACAGGAAGCCCCCTGTGGAGCTACACTATTCATTGTACTGTTATTCAAAGGTACAACTACAGCAACAAAATACAGAGTGGTAAAGAATGATAAATGTGGGGTGCTTCAGTGTCTCACCTCGTGCAGGCACACAGTCCTGAACAGAGCAGCCTGGGTTTGATTCTGGGCTTGGGCCATTAGTTCTATTAGTTCTCTCCCTCTCCTCGTCTCCCTCCTCTGCCTTGCATTTTCTGTTTCTGTCCCTTCAGGGCACAAAATGATCCAGAAATCAGTGATAGAATGTCATCTCACTGTCAGCAATTTTTAAACTGTTCCAATGTCTAAAAACAGTAGATTATAAATACAAGTCAAAATGTCAACTTTGATATGACTTTGGGCAAGCAATAGTTTTACAGGACTACATAGTCCTCTTAATTAAGAACATGAATCAGTCCCAGTACAGTGCTTAAATATATTTAGTCTTCATCATTATTAAACTAAATGAAAGTGTCACGTCACAGCTCAGTTTTAGAAAAGGCATTATTAAAAGTAAAGTCAAAGACGCATTGGTCAAAAACATCCTAGCTGTCAGTTCCTGTTTTTTACTGCAGACCCCTTTAAAAGTTGTCCCAAACTTTCCCAGGGGCACACTGTAAAACCTGACAAGTAAATGATTCGGTTGCATTTACATTCCTTTAACTCAAATTATTTTAAAAATCATTTATTTTGTCCAGAAAGGGTACTCAATGCTGTTTTTTTTTGGTAGTTTTTAATATCTTATAGTATGACTCATATGTCTGATTTAATTTGGTATTTTGTTGTAAACTGAATAATATTTTGGCATTGTTGTTACGGTATTTGTCATAACTAATATCTGTGCAATTCAGTGTGGACTAAATGGACAAAAACGTAAAAATAAATAATTTCCTTTAGTAACCTGCACTATTTGGTTTTACAGTGTACAGAACACTAAAATTAGGAACTGTGCAAGATTCAAGAATATTGTAAAAGAATTAGTCTAGATGCATGTTGTATACGTACATATATATGGTGATGGCAAAAGTTTGTATTTTAACCTTTCTTATTTATGCTATAAATGGTCAGAATGACAAGCAAATTCCTGTATTTTTGCATCACCTTTTCTCAGCGTATGTATTGTGAGACTTGGACCAGTGAGCTGTGTAAATAACATAATTTGAGACAGCCCACAGTCGCTTCCTCCATATGCCAATGCAGCCAGTGTTAGTCTACATCGCACATGGTTCAGAATGAATATTGTCACCCTCACTGCTCTTCCTCCTCCATCCCACTCTCTTAGTGTGCCAGTCACCAAAAGAGCCGCAAACCCAATCTGGAGGTGGCTATCGCTAATTCCCACCACTTTCAATTCCTCTCACCACTACGTACGTGCCATGTCAGAAGACTAAATATTATATGCAGTAAAGGCTCGGAATTGTTTGAAAGATAAGGAAATAATGGTCATATGAGTGCGGCTGTATGCTCTATTGAGTCTGTCTCTCATGTCACAACAACCTTTTCTTAAGATGTGCCTAGATCAATATTCATAAGCATTTAGCACAATGCAATGTCGGATATGTAATTCAATGTCACACAGTCTTCATCAAACTTGCAGCCCACATCTGTATTCAGTTTGGAAATTCATCAAACGCGCCCATGGATAGATCGTTATCAATCTGTGACTATAATCCATCACTGCAATTTTAGCTGCATTTACAGAGAGCGGTAAACTGTTCCTTTCAGGCAATAACTCTGTAACTGGCGGTGGAGCCCCCAGACAAATTTGAAACGCTGCCTCCAGCTGGAGCACAGAGCTCATAATGGGTGATGGCTGTATGCCTTTACGCTGCATGTGCTCTAGGGCATGTCACCGGGATGCACTTTCATTCAATGTTCACTAGTTTGAACATGCAGTGACCTGAGAAAGGGCACCTGTGAACTTAAATAACCCCAACCCGGAATACAACAGGGAATCTATCAACGTGAAGAGACCTAATGTAACATCATTGGTATTGTCATTTAAAGTGAACTATAACATCAAAAATAGACAGTGTCTGAAGTGAGGGCTTCACTCAATCCGCTGTGTAACTTCTCTTTGAACTTCCTAAGTGCTTCATGAATGCAAATCAAATTCTGTCTTTTATCATGTTGTCTCACATGGCCAAATTCACCGTGACTACCAGCATGGGAGATAGCTGTAGCAAAGGCTAATTCAATCACAGGGCCAGACCAGAGTGTGAGGTGATAGTTTACTTCAGGGTTATAAGCCAAGATGAAACACCAACATAGCACCCTATAATAACAACAAAGCTTTAATGAATTTATAGAAAAAAATCATGAAACACTCTCATCATCCTTCTTCTGGAACAGATAACAGAAAGCTGCGGGGCATTAGAGGAAAAAAAACTGTAAAGAAGGCAGCCAAAGAACATTAGAAAGCTTCATGCTTACATAATGAATAATTGACCAAATCCACCCCTCCACTCAAAAGGCACTACACATAGCCTTTGAAGGCAAAGGTTGCAGCCTTGTAACAATAAAACGTTTGCTGGGAGACAAAAGATGAAGACATGGTGTCGCCCCTATAATGTAACATTCATGTGCTTTTTCCTTCCTAGATAAATGCAGGGGGAAAACAGAAAATGATGGAAAGATACGGGAAGTTCTCGTCACAAACTATTGGTTAATGGTAATTTTATTCCCTGAGTTCTGAAAATAGTCAGTTCAGCAAAAGTCAATGTAATATTTGGCTGAAACGGGCTGGTTTATTAAAGAATGGCAGGACAATTAAAATGGATGACTAAGCAATCTCGCTCTATGTGGATGCTATTCAGCTGTGAACGTCAGACACTTATGGCAACTGTACCCCGGTGTTCCTTTAGAAGAGCCATTTCTGGAAATGCCATGACACTGACGGGAGAGGGAGCGCTGTGGTTCATTGTAGTTGTTCCGGTGCATGTGGCTCCCTCCAGACAGATTCTCTCATCATAAACCTGAAGGCAAAAAGAGCAAGATAAATATAAAAACATTTCCCTCATGTATTAGGTACGGCTAATTAGATTTGATCTGTTATCCCCCCAGGCTTCTACCACCTACTGTAATACTTAAGTGGTAGAAAACCATATCTGTATATTAATAGAGATATTAATTATGAATAGTGTGCGGCCAGGTTCAGTATTAAGCCTATACCGCCAGGTTTTTGAAATGCGGCTGAAGTGAACTTACTTACTTTTAATATCCGATATGAAAGCCTAAATATAATCCCATTATTAATGCATAGGCTTGTTGTTTTGATAGAAACACAGAGCTCTTCAGGGCCACTCTCTGTCTGAGGAGAAACTTTATTATATCTACAAAGTGATTAGAGCAGCCCGAGGATCCCAGTGTGATTATAGGCACTTGATGACTGAATTGAACAATATCGCATTTGAACCCGGAACAATGACAACTTTCTTTTAGCACAATAATAAGCTTTCGTACCCTCTCAGAAGAAACAAAGATATCATTGAAAACTAAAAGAAAGGACAAAATTAACCCAGTCTAGTCTTCCTTTTCATCTGCCCAAACTAAAGGGGAGGTATTTCTGAAAGAGGCAGTAATGATGTTCCATTAGAAAAAAAAAAACAGTTTAAATAGTGAGGACATTACCTCAGATGCACAATGAGGAGTCTGCAGTTCTTCTCAGTTAATTATTCCGGCAAGACCCAGCCATTAGGCAGGTTTCCATTACTGGACCAGTTCAAGGCTATGAGAGTAATAGTGTAAATTCAATAATACGCTATTTATGAGGCTGAGAGGATTACGAGGGACGCCTTTTGGGAGAATATGAAATGTACTGAAGGCTTTTTCCGAGCCTAATCACTTCTTCAGGTCCTGCAAAATCTCCTGAATGATTTAAACAGGGGGCCCAGAACCGAGACCTTTTCGATAGCCACCGGTTAGCTGCATATCCAAACGGCTGCTCCTTATTATGCACTCTTATATCAGCTTTCTAATCTTCAATTTTTATTTTAAATATGGTCAATGATGATTCAGTATCAGCTGATTTAATGTTTCTGTCAAGTAGCCCACTTATTGCCTTACCTCTTGTGTCTTTGGTATTTTCAAATTTTAAGAACTCAAATCTTTTTTTCTTTTTCTTTTTTTGAAGAAATTCAGCTCATTTTATGCAGACAATGAATCCAGGCATATCTAAGTAGAACATTTCATATAGTCAGTTATAAGGTTTTCCTCCACAATGTCAGTAGCTATTATTCAGCATTTCTTCCTGCAATTATTTTCCAAACAGAATTTGATGTCCAGTGCACAATACAAAAGCATAATTAATGGATATGCACAGCACTTCATGTGCAAGCCTTGTACAGTGCCTTATACTGTCAGAATTGTTTAAATGTTTTAGGCAGATATGAAGACATGCTGTTAGGTAGAGAGCTAAAAATGGAGTCTATTTTGCTTTTTTAATCACTTCAAACTGCAAAGTGAGTATCCCCACCATTTCTCCAGTGGGATGCTCACGTTTTTGTCCCTTTATGCTATCCCTAGGCTCAGTTATGTTGAGATGTTGAGACTGTGGAGATAAATAAGGTGTAGGCTAGTAGAGAATCACTTACTAACTGCCCAAGATCTATAGTGAGATACTTTGAAAATACTGGATGCAATTGATAACCCAGAATCACACCAATAGGCTATGAATTATTTCTTCTTCACTGTTTGTTAGAATAGATTGGATATAAGAATAAAGCTGTGGTGGAAGTGGACTGTTTTTCAAATAGAAAATAGAAATAATACCAATAAATCACAGTGCTACACAAAACTAAATTTTGTTAGAACGCAACATAGTCAACTTGGCAGTTATGTACACTCACTAAAGTGACTGCATTGGCTTATGTTAATCCTTCAATCAATCGGAGGACTTGCTGAGTATACATTAGATTGTAATGTGTATTTTGAGCAATTGTCTCTGTAGCTAATCCTCCAACATTTAAAAAATATCCTCAAACCTTTGGAATGGCCAAGAATATAAAATGTGCTTAAGCTAGCACAGTTCAACCTTACTTCCTGGTGTCCGTCCTGAAGCCTGTAATTTGTCCTTCCTTGGATCTCACCTGAAGGCTACTTATCATTCATGGCACCAATGTGCCACATGTATGAATGTATGAGCCATCAGGCCATCTTTCCTACGTGGAGCTTCTCCACAGCATTTCCCTTCGCTTGAGTTAACTAGACAAGCCTGCAGTGGATCTCCGTCGCCCCCATGCTGTGATCCACAAAAATACACGTTTCTAAAGGGAAACGAAAACTAGAACAAGGCCATTCTGATGTTTTCTCACACACAGTACCTATGTGCTCTATATGCCATTGTATTTCAAATTCAATATATAATTTAGATTGATGAATTTTAAAAAAAAAGTCAACAGTTTAACTGGAAAATGTCTGTTTAATGGCAGAATATAATGACAGTACACAGCAATAAATTTCTGCCATATTGCATCTATACATCACTTAAACAGCTCCCTTAGCTTATGAAACAAAACAGTAATATGGTACATGTACGGAACAATAATAGTGAGTACAAAGACATACATACAGGCTCACAGAGCACTTTTCCCATTACTTTCACTTTCAGGTGACGGTATTAAGTAAAAATATACAATATGATAATTATAATCGTAAGAGCAAGACAAAGAGCATTCATCTACTGCAATGATTTGTGATCACTGCATCTTAAAGGGAAAACTGGTCACACAGTTAACAGATATGCACAGACACAAAACTCACATAAAAATAAAACAAAATAAAAAAGGGATAAAAAACAAACATATGGATTACTTTGTATGTATGCAATACATACATAAACATGCCTTGACAATGTCCATGGTCATTAATTACTCTGTCCACTGGCCTTCATTCTCCACATTATATAGTCTTTGTTCTTTGTGCCTTGTTCATGTATTACATGAGTGCTGTTGTTTTTCACTACCAAACTAAAGTTTGTAACTAGGGCATCAGATTTGGTTACATTTTCACAAAAGTCTCTTCCCTGAGCTACCGCAAGATCATGGGTGCAGACCTGTCATCAGTCACTGTTCTGCGGAGCCTGACACCTCGTCGGATAGACACTAGCATATCCACATCGCCCTGGGCGGGTACAGAGACGTCGTGATCTTCTAGTAGGGAGCTGGGAAAAGGAAACTGACCCTCACCAAGGGCGTGGGCACTAGCTGCCAGCTCCCCTATCTTCTCCACCAGACTGTGGCGGTTGGCAGCAAGCAAAGGGTCTTCCTCAGCACTGTGGGCGACCATGCCAGGGGCCTGCTGTGGATAAATAGTCCTGTCAGCCCCTCCTCCACCGCTGCTGCCCCAAGTAGTGTCGGGAAGGCTCATTCGCTTGGGAGAGCCCCTCGTGTAGTCACAAGCAGAAGGGTCATCACCATACAAAAACTCCTCACTGCCAGTGCGGAGGTGTGATGGACTGCCATACCCCGGTGAGTCTGGCACTGTGGGGGTCTTTACTGGCACAATCGGAGGCCTGATGGGAATGGGCCCAGATGTTGATGGTGTCCTCCTCACACCAGTTTTGGAGGAGGGTGTTCGCCGAATGGTGGCTGTCCCTGAGGCGATAGTTCCTGAGTTGTGTCCCGCTGTGCCGTTCTGTGTCCCCGGCACAGTTTTACCAGCGGGCAGACCTGCTGTGCTGGCAGGCCTTTTGGTTTGTATCATACGCCTGTAGCTTTGGGCAATGTTACTGTGGCGTGGGATGGTGGAGGACTTGTCAAAGTCTGCATGCCCTTCACCGTCAACATCTCCATTGAGTGAGTAGCACTCGTAATCAGAGCCTGCCAAGAGAGAGACACATAAGTATCTTCTTTTCCCCCACCTAATAAAACAAAACTAAAAAACAGAGCACTTTTCAAGAGTCATTTTTGTGGCTCTTCAGCTTAATTACATAATCATTTTTGCTCGGCGGCACACCAAGTGCTACGCTTTCCAAATCACACAAGTACATGAAAATTACATAGAAAACAGGAGAGTCCACATTAAAATTCAGATCACTAAATAAGCAGAGGCATAGTCTGGAGCTATTGAAAGAGTACCTTGTGAGGGTATGGTGTCCTCGGAACAAGAAGGGGTGTTGGTTTGGGTGCTGTAGCCGCTGGAGTACTGCAGTGAGTCTCGACTGCTTTTCTGCTGCTCCATGCTCAAGCCTCGGGTCAGAACCATGGCCAAAGTACTGGCCGCCGGTGAGAGGGGCTCACCATGCTGAATCATACATAAAACATATACAGAATGAAGATTACAGCAATATTCAATATACCATATAATTGTAATTGTTAGAATCAAGTGGGTAACAAGTGGGTAACATGTGTTTAACGCTAAGTAACTACATATCTGTGTCAAGCATTTAAAGCACAGCCCTTTGTTGTTTAATCCTTACATACAGGACAGGGACATTGTACAATCACAGCTTTTATCCATTGTTATTTAAGAGTTTTATAGATTGTGGAACAAATGAGTTACAGGTAATCTTCTATCTATGTAGTCCCATTTTCTGTGGATCTCCTCACCTTAAGATTCCTTGCTCTGTGCGGATCATCTGGCATCATCCCAGAGTACCCTTGTGGACTGGGCGGTGCTTCATACTCTCTCACCTTGTCTAAAGACTCCCTCCTTCGCTGTGGAGTGCTGGCGAACGAAGGCTCACATGAACTTGCTTTGGCCCAATCCTGTACCAGCAAAAGAACAGGCAACAATGACTGCACCTGCTATGGTCAGTGCTCATGTCATGCCACTGGAGAAGCCCCTTGTTAAAGAATGGAAGCTGTGTATTTGGCTCATGAGAGTGTTAGATTTTGAAATGTACGCAAGCAATAAGTAAGCTATGTATGTTGCTGTTAAAGATATTATCAGTATAGGATTTATTCATGAGAAAAGATGGCATAAAAGTTCAATTATTCTTGTGAAATTAATGTGTATGCCAATAAAACACAAAAAGAAGAAGCAACAAACATTAAAAATAGCAAATTAAATGTTAAAACTGCAAATGAAAACAAACCTTCCAGCTAGGAACCTTTGATGTGGGTGAAGGGGTGTTGGATCCGGGGGAGTGGTTAAATGTGGGGGACGCAGGAAGTATGACAGACAGAGGCCTGATGGTGCCAGTGTGAGAGAAAGCAGGGCGGAAGGTACCAAAGGATGAGCATGAGCCAAACTGCGAAATGGACAGACAAGTGTGAGTGCTCAATATCCATGAATAGTCCACATCAAACTGCAGCTGTCACAAAAGGAGCCCAGGAACCCATTTGTAGTTACACATGACAATGAGTCAAATGTACTGCAAAATGTGTCTATGTGTGTCCAGAAATAGAGGCCATATTATGCTTTCTGCGCAAGCTTTCAGAATTTCGGACACTTTCAGACATTTGAACCGAAAAGTCATGTGTTGGTTAAAATGTTGGTCACCTACTGCTCTACTGCAAACAATGCAAACAAGAGAAAGTAGTAGCAAAGTAGAGTTTCTTCAAGTAGATAAGTGTTTTCAGCTCTTGGTCAGTACTTCAGGATAAAGGGTTACTCAAACATGAATCAATTAAACAAAATACAACTGTTTATAACAAAAAATAAACATTATCATGTGGTAGAAAGCGCAAAAAGTTAAGTTAGCATAATAGGGCCCCGCTGAGTTAGCTGATTGAAAAGATGCATGCAGTACTAACCGCTGTGGGAGAGTTGCATTCGCTGACAGACTGGCAGGTTTCTGATGCCTCTGAGGAGGCTGAGCTTGTTGATTTCTGAGGAAGTGAAGATGGCATAAAAAATAGTGTGAGGGTAAAAAAATGGAAGTACGCTGAAGGTGTGACACAAGAAATAGATAGAGGGAAAAGGTGTGACTTGGAGAAGTGTTGATGAGTTTTAGGCAGAGGGAAGTATTTTCCCTCTCCAAGGGGATCTATAGACCATAGCCAGCCCCGATCAGAAATAAAGCAGCCTGTAAGATCATATATTCAGAAAAGAATCGTTGGTGTACTGCTGAGTGTGCGCTGTACTCTGCAAACTGTTCAGAACGTGAGAGTCGGGATAACTTTAGAAAGTCCAGGGGGATCAAAATCCTATGTTTCGTAACTGATGAAGTTCTGCTGCAGGGAGCCGTTGATACAAAACTGTTTTGTGTAAGAATTGCTCAGACATGACTATGATGTGAATGTGTAAAATGTCATTGTCAAAAAGAATACAATTCTATCGGAGTCTGAATGAGTATTAAATTAGATGTAAGAATACTACATAACATAGAACAAAGTGTCACTGTTATATTTGTGTCAGATCCCTGTTCCTACATTATCATGTTTAAGGCTCTTTGTCTTTTTGCGATACACTTTTTGCCTACAACAGTGATGTGAAGAGTTGTGCGTTGTACCTGGCTGGTGATGTCAGAGGGCATGGGTGATGGAGGTTTGGAGTGGGTGTTAGCGTCCTGGGACACAAAGCCTGAGTCGTGGGAGGAGACGCTACTGAGCCGGTGAGCTCCTGCAGAGGGCATCTGAAGAAGGCTGTTAACGGGATAACGCAAGTCAAAATATAGATACACAGAAGATTTAAGACAGGATCAGCATCAAAGATGTAACTTTTACTTGCCATTAAACACTTTTTAGAGAAAAAAAAGTATTGCAGGGTCTTGTAAGAAAAAAAGGTTACGTGAAAATTTGATTAGAAAAGCTGTGAACATGAAGTTGAATTTTTTTATATTATGCCATTTTCTCCATTTGGTACATCAAAGAGAATTAAAGAAAATAGCCTGTCTTTGATATTTCTCTTTTGCTCTGAACACTAACAACTGCTTAGTGTTTTTTTTTCTTTTGTGAGTGATTTTCTGGTCATTTCCATTTAGTCTTGTCATGTTTGTCACACACACATTAAAAAATTGTGAATTTGTGAATCCTTTCTTTTGTTTTGCTTTCATAGAGTGAAGTAAGTGCTCCTCCCTCTCTCCCTGTAGAATAAATCTGACATTATCATTTTTATTTTAATCCTTGTCCTCTGGGATGAGGATTACGTAGAAATGAATAAACTGAAAAAGTTGCAACTTCAAAACTACTTTTGTTCTTTATACAAAAAGCTTTCATATTTATCATGAGCACAATAGAAAAGTTACTAGTTCTAAATTAGATATTAAATTGAGTATGTTATTAAATGGAAAAGGTTTAAAATGTCAAGTTTACTGGTATGCAGCAATGCTCTAAAATAAGTTTTAGCAACTGCATCAAGGTGTAGGCTTGTGATAAAAGGTTTGCTTGGTTGCCACTTTGGTTTAACTTATCCTGCTGATTCTGCAGCTAGAATGAACTCCTGACCCACACGTGTAGGGAAAAAAAGTAAAATCACTATTAGCATTATGAATAAGTCAGTGTTGGTGCTCATGTTGGCTCATAGCTTTTGGGCTGTCATGTTCAACAACTTTGGACCTAATCTGGCTCTAAGAGGCTTGAAACTGCAAATCTGCCAAAAGTAAGTTCATGAGAGTTGCCAGGATATGAGTACATGTCAACTGTCTGTCACTGGCAGCAGTGCTTCAATGTTTTTATCTGCAGCTTGCTTTAAAAGTTCACTCTCCCCTGTGAAGATAACTGAGACATTTACCTGCACATGCTGCTCTTTCTGGAGCTGGTACTGCTCGGGGATGAGGGTGGCGTCTGATAGGACCAGCTATAGTCTGATCCTTTCAGGTCACGGATGACCTCCAAATGTAAAAACATACTTAAAGACATGTCAGACATAATATTCAAAGGACCTGCTCCATCCTTTTTCTGTACTTGTCAGAAAAAAATGTACTGTGATCTATCATTGACAAGATTACCATGTTTAAGTATTAATCTAACTTTGCTTTAAGATAAGCATTAGAGATGGGTCTATGGTGGGATACTGGACAATGAAGAGTTAATTGCAGGCTTAACATATCTATTATGCTACATTTATTGTTGCACATTTTTAGATTTGTTACAGATGTACAGATGTTGACAGTTTAGTGATGATTACCTGCTCACTGGCAGGAGGCAGTTTGTGTGGGTCTTCGGTCAACAAGGTTAGGTCATCCACAATGGCCTGCAGATGAGTTGTTTCTCCCAGCATAGCAATCTCTACATTCTAAAAAAAAAGCATCTAATTATTGCTGTACTGTGGCTAAGACATTTTCACTCTTAGAAATGGGCACCAAATTCTCCTCACCACAACAGGTTGCAGCAGGCTGATAAATGAACAGTAACGGCTCCTCTCCTCAAGCAGAGCTCTGCGTACAGCCTGCTTCTCCGTTTCTTCCATCAGCAAATACAAGTCATTCACATCTTGCATAGCACTGTCCAGCTGAGGGCGCAGGTTTCCCCGGCCTTAGCAAAGCAACCCAGCACAGACATGGACCAGGGGAGGAAGAACAGGGTGAAGAGGGCAGAGAAGAATAAATGTTAAATACAGATGGAAAGATGACATAAAGATGGTGATGAGAGCACAAAATAAAACATGACTAGATTTATTGTATGATGATAAACTACAAAACTACCAGTCATGCACTACACAGACGATTCATATAAATGGAAATGACGTTTTGGATGATGTTGAAGTAGATGCAATACTACTGAATGCCAAGGGTCACAGATTGAACGAGAATGCTTTTCACAACAGTATAAATTATGAAGAAAAATGAAGCCAAAATAAGTGTTAAGAAATGTTGAGATGAAGATGTCTTAGGATGCCATTAGTGCCATTTGCCCCCTTTGAAGCATCTTAGTATTTTAGACATGCTTTTAAGTAAATTGTG
Source organism: Hypseleotris bucephala (assembly GCA_036025885.1). Taxonomy (NCBI): domain Eukaryota; kingdom Metazoa; phylum Chordata; class Actinopteri; order Gobiiformes; family Eleotridae; genus Hypseleotris; species Hypseleotris bucephala. The sequence goes on from JAVQKG010071403.1 coordinate 13,740, forward strand.
CGTAGTAATTTGGTTGCATGAACTGCCATTTTAAAAAGACACCGTTAAAAGGTAACGAGTGGTACATTATTATTATTATGGTACATATTGTACTTAGTAAGCATGTAGGGCTGGGTGATATGACCCAAAATTTTAACACGGTACATTCAAATGTATTATCATGACATTATTTGTTAAACAAGAATGTACTAATTTCTATGCTGTCTAGTAATCAAATCATCAAAATCCATAATAAAATACACAATCA
>JAVQKG010071416.1:0-10384 GCA_036025885.1 Hypseleotris bucephala
TTTCATTAACAATGTTTTGATTTTTATTATTTTGTCAATGTAAGTTCCTTATTTCAGACAATGACTCCACGACTATTTGATTAGTCCTTTTTTCTGCAGTGTCAATGCAATCAAAATAACAAGTGCAGAGCAAATATTACATAAAATATATCATCAAAATGTCAGAAAGAAAAGCACACACAATTAAACAATAGAGTAGAAAATAGTTTGATAAATTAAATATAAATTCACACAATTCAGTGGAGTTGGCCTATATGGAAGAAACATATAAAGAACCCTATCTGTATCCCACTTTTATGTTAAAATGTCACTGTATACTATTGTTGTTCCTAGCTTGCCTGTGGATGTTTTTGTCTGTTCTCCTATTGTTGACAGCCCGCATTGCAACAAAACCAGTCTTTTTTTAGGTTTAGCATTACACTCTATGTGGCTTGTATTTATGTTTACATGCTGTTTTTGGGGGGCATTGATGTGGGTTGTGTAAATGTGGGTTATTTTGTTGTTGACTTGGTTTACATCGGCCGGTGATGAAAGATACCATCATCATAAAAAAATCCTTTACATAAATTGCACTGGCTTTAACATTTCCCCGTCAAATTAAGGTTTTCACTCTCCCATGGCATGTGTGTCCCAACTTGTTGGGGTTTCTTTATCCAACTGTGTGTACCAGGAAATTGCCCCATTCTTTAGTCCCGACCGCAAGTTTGTTTGTATGGTTGCCTGCTTACCGACACAGCTAACCGCTCACCCGTACTGTAGATAAATCCATGCACAAATAAGCTTGTACAGGCTTGCTCTTGTGCCCCAATGCCTTCCTTTACTTCACACACTACAGGTATGCACTGATAGGCCTACAGTACTGTGTGTATTTTTAGGGCCGGGCTTTATTGTTCTATTGAAACGTCGGGAGGTCTGATGACGAAGCGTGGCGTCCTGCTACTTGCTTCCTGTTTACTTTTCTCCACACAATAACTGAACCAGCTGACGCATTTTATATGTACCGTATTGTGGGGGTTGGCTTGTGCGATCATGCCTGGAGTTTGCAAACAGTGATTTGTTGACCTGTTATGTTTCTTACTGTGAAGCTATTGGAGATTTCTTTGCCTCTTTAGACTTTCAATTTAATTTTCTTTATGTTAATATATTGTATACATATTGGAGTGGATTAGGAGATGAAGCTGGTTTACCTGCCAGTAGATTGAAAGTTTAATGCCTGCGCAGTTTATACTGCCATTGTGTCTTTGGGCAAAACATACCAAGGCATTAAGGGGGATCTTTACAAACTGCAATACCTCAAATTAACTTAACTGTCCATTTGAACACTATTAATTATGGGTGTACAAAACTAACTTAACCACATTGTATCTACCTCATTGAGTACAATGTAATACACCGTGTAACAAACTGCATATATAATGGTTAAGGTTAGGGTTAGTTACAAAGTAGTTACATGTTAGTTAAGGGAGAATAGAAAATAAAGTGTTAACCAATCAACCAATAATGCACTGGTTTTGATCTATTACTGGTTGATTTAGATAGCTTGGTTTACATCTGTTATTGGTCTGCTATTGGATCCCAGTACTTACTATAATGGTGCAGTTACATAGGCAAAAGACTCAGAAGTTGTCTTTATTACATTCGGTCTGGCTGCTTTATTGTTGAGTGTGGCATTGACAGACACTAGTTTTTGATTTGCATTACACAAGACAGTTTTCCTATTAAAATTCAATATTTTTATAACTATTGGAAAAAAAACCTGCTTCCTGTTTACACGTCTCCACACAATAACCGCACCAGCTGACGCACTGCATGTACCATGTTGTGAGTTTTGGCTCGCACGATCACGCCTCAACATAAATCTGGATAGTGATTTGTTGCACCGTTATGTTATAGCAATGTGTTCCTTCATGCTAATTCACAAGAACAATATTTTTTCCCAGATAAATGGACAATTGTGAGCAGTTTTGGAGCGGCCATGTTGCTTTTGGACACTGACTACGACGTGAGAGCAATGATAATAGCCGCTGTATTTTATTATTGAGTAAATCGGCAGAAAAATAAACTACTGTGATATTATACTGTCAGTGTGGTTTACAATGAGGGTTAGTCAGGGTTGGTTCAGCATTCAACAAAAGTTTGAAGGGAAAACATGAAATAGTGCTGAAATAAATGGGCGTCGGGAAGTAGCGCAAGGTTATCTGTTGTCTATGAAAAGATTGTCTCTAAAAATACAGAATGTTCCTTTTAGAGCGATTGCACAATTTCAAATGTTTTGGTTGTACATGAGGACATGACTAAAAAGGGCTGTGTCTGAATCACTGATGGATGTGAAGTTGGGATTTGGCAAGCTGTGTTATGTTCACACTTGTCTGGCTAACTTAAAGAAATGCATACTCCTACTAGAGAATAAAAATTAAACTGGCATCAATGATTTCGTCCCATTAAGTAAAAACAACATATATACGGAAAAGACAGAATATGAATCATTGTATCTGCCAAAGACAATCTTAACTTCAAGAAATATTATGTAACGTAATTTGGTTAGTCACAATTAATGCTAGGTTTAATGCTAAAAAACGTACTCTATGGTTGCTACAGGCGACACAATACAAATATCTCTGGGGAGTTTAGTATTAGAAATTTTTTTTATTATAATCCAAGCCTTACTTTATTATGTTTTCCATCTTCAAAGCCACCTTACTCTAAGAAGGTTGCGGGTACGATTCCCAGACAGGACTAGACCTTTCTGTGTGGATCTTGCATATACTGTACCTCCCTGTGTCAAGGTGGGTTTTCAATGGGTCCCATCCATCAACCTAAAAATGCTTGGTAACACCTTATTTTACAATATCCCTTAACTACATTGTATCTACCTCATTAGGTACAATTAATACAGTGTAACAAACTGTAATAGCCTAGTGTGTAACATTGTACCTAAACTTAACCATTACATGAACAATGTAGTTACATGTTATTCCAATTTGTTACACAGTATATTACATCGTATGTAGTGAGGTAGATACAATGTAGTTAAGGTATAAGGTCAAATAAAATGTGAACAAATGCTCAACAGACTGCTGGTACCAAAATCCTGGCTCAAAATCTGGAAAAGGGCCCCTGGACGCTGCACTGTGATCGAATTTACACATTCTCTTCTCTCATAGATTGGCTTATTGATAATGGCCATTTTTAGTAAGACAAATCTTTTACGTGATATGTTGTGATCATTTTTGGCAACAAGTACATTTAGTTTGTATGTTGTATGCCAATTTTTTTTCACTTGTAGCCGGTATAATGCGCGTGAAGGAGCATAATAAGTGTCTGTCTGGCAGCTGTTTTGGGGATGTTGATGGGACAAACTGTGCAGGTCCCATCAGGACACAGGCCTATGATGTTTTCAGTTAAAACTACAAAGACGGAGATACATATCACTCATGTAACACATTTATTCAATTTTCATGTTTTTGTGTTTTTATTTTCTGTTTTCAGTACACTGTTGTCTGGCGTTGTAAGGGGTTAATATGAATTCTGAAAAATAATGATATAGCAAAAATTAATCATGATGTCTATGTTGTATGTAATATGCCAAATAAAATGTATATTCTCATTTTTGGAGACCTATGCATTTTTCAACCAGAGATAAGGCGATGATCGATTGACAACCCCAGCTGTGTTTATCTGATTAAAAATACAGGCCGAACATGAAGCATCCATCAAACATCTGTGTTTTTATTGGAGTCGACCAAAGACTGGATATAGACTTTTAAATTCTTTGACCACTGACCCGTTTCTGTTACCCATTCTGTCATACTCCTTTCAAATTGTGAATGTGTGCAATACGTAAGACACTGAACATCAAGTAACTACAGACCCTTTCACGAGTGATGCACTGAACTTTCTTTACTTTCATTCTGTACTTCTTAAAGCATTGTGGGTTGATTCTGAACATACAGTATCAAGCTATTGTTGCTATCCACATTTTTCTAAATACTTGTCCAGTAAAAATCTGAAAATAAAGAAACACATTTTATTTAGCTTGTTGCTCAATGCTAATCTTTTATGCTAAAAGCTACCGACGCACGTCCACTAATGTTTTTTAACCAGGCTCTGACATTACCTTATATTTGTATTTTGTGTGTGATTTTTGATGGTTAGTGCTATAGGAAATGCATTACAATTCGTTTCACTGCTGCAGTACACTTTTAAGAACGTTTTACAATGTGTAGCAAACAAACATAAGAATGGTCAACTGACACACATTCATATACATAGTCTAATGTTGAGGACTCTAGAGGCAAGTTAGGTGATGAGTGTCGCCCAAAGACACTAGACTGTCTGAACTGGGGGAGAGAGAGAGGATCCAACTTCCAAAAATGTATATTTTTATATATAAATTCCTTTTTATATTTTGTATTCGTTTTGCATTTTAATCATTTTCATCAATGATTTAATTGATGGAATGTTACAAAACAAATCCTCTGCCTATATTTCACAACATCAAGTGACAGACAACCAGCTATCACTAAGTTTCTTCTAGTGTGTGTTTAACAACTGCTAAGAGCAAATTCCTTATGTACTTCATACTTGGCCAATAAAGCTAGTTCTTATAACATTTTGCTGTTATTTCCCCCTTATTCCTTCCTTTCACTTTGCACACACTTGTACAGCTTTGTCTCCTGTACCTCTCTCTTCTCTGAAGTTCCCTTTGACTCTGTAAAGTCACTCTTGGCTCAAATGAGTCCTGACTGCTCTTTGATTCTTTAAAACAAGGACTTCTTTTTGAGACGTCCATTCATGGGCCCATCTGGAAGGACTTTAGCATAGGTCCAGTGATCTGCCAAAAATGTCTTTAAAACGTCAAAGGAAAACCGAAAAGAAGAGGAAGAAAAAACGCTGAATGAAAAATGAGTGTTCACGCAACCTGTAGAAGATGTAATGGACCGACCAATCAGACTAGAATTTGGAGATGTTGATAGATACATGAACTCATTTAGGATGGGCTGCACAATCCAATCATGCACTTAATACAAAAGTCATAATTCTTTCTGTACAATTACCAGTTTGGGAGAATGGAAAAGTTATAAGTCTTCGGTGAACATTGGTAAAGTACAAACATATGAGGAACTAAAAATGGAGTGGAGGAATGTTGAAATCAAGATGTTTGACATGATGGTCAGGTTGATGGGAAAAATCTGACTCTTCCCCCTCTGTTTATTGTTTTATGTAAGCCAAGGCAATTAATCAGCCCTAAGCCTAACTTGAATGAACACATGTGGCCAGATGTCTGAGGTCTGGACATTTTAAAAAGAAGTGGACAAAGCAACTGTCCAGATTGTGATGTAACTGGTTTGATTTAAGAGCATCAGTTTTGGCTTTTGCCTGAAAGTTGAAACAAGGGTGGAGTGAAAACAGAATGTACTAAATCTCAAAATATCACTCCAAATAGTTATCAAAAATTGAGTTGTGAAAGCTATCTGTAAATATGCAAAAACATGTAGAAGTTACAGTCTGATATTACGTAATTATAGCCTATACAATTGCATGGTGTGGATTTTTTTCAGTTACGGTTAGGGTTTTTTCTAGCTTTGTAATCTATAAACAATTTTTGCTTTTTTTTTTATCTTTGACTATTTTGACAAACAAAACCCTTGCTCAAGCACAGTTTTATTACAAAATCAATTTCTCAGTCCAATTGACTTTGTGCACAACATTGCCCAAACAGGCCCTATGGTTTAAAAAATAAAACTGTACTAATGCCTAATAGTACTCTAACATTTTCACCATTAGCTAACAAATATACAGTAACATTCCCTCATGTAATCTCAGTAAAAAAAAAGAAAATATGGCTAATGAAAATGTAGTGAAGTTAGCGCATTTGTTGGCTTTCCTTAGCTTGCTAACAACAAGCTAATTCCAGAAACTGATAAATTTAGCAAAACGCAATAGATGCAAATATGTGAATGTTTTTATTTCACCTGTCCCAGCCCCACTTGTTCTTTAATTTCTTTATTTTTTAAACCAAAAATGGGGCAACCTTTGAACATCAATTAGCTCAAATCTAATCTCAACCTATAGAACAATGGCGTAACCTGCATGACTTCAGTCTTTGAGAGAGATGCACTGGCGACCTGTGCGTCAGAGCTACAAGTGTTTAACCCCAGCTCGAGTGTTCACTTATAATACCAGCCCGCTCCAAGCCAAACACTGGGGTCTGCTTGGATTTCAGATGGACTTTAATGGCTAAGTCAACATCAAGTCAACAGCACCGTATTACAGCTGCTGAACGCATACTGGAGACTTGGCCCTTCACTTTAAACCCCATCTGTGTGTATGTGTGTGTGTGCTGAAGGATGTTGGGCACTAAGCACATTGATAAAGCATTGTTTGTCTTGGATTTGAAGTTAGTTTTAAATATTTCTGCCATGTTAAATCAAAGGTTAGTAAAACATGCCTTAGCACACACACACAAGATAAGACTAAGACTGATTGCTATTTTACCTCCGCACGTTTTTGAAGTTTTATTTAGTTTGTCTGAAAGATAAGGGCTGGGATATTCATGAGCTGTTTGGTGAAAACGGAAAACCTGTTGGAAGTTTACTAAATTGCTAAAAGTCAACGCCAATGGTGCAAGACACAACTTGATAGCAGCAGTTTTTGGCCCCGCAGTGCTCTCCTCCACCTTAAGCTGTCAGTCATGTGAAGGAGCTGTCTACCTGTGAATTCCCCAGGCCTATAGAGCTAGCATTTGAACTAATCTAACCCAGGGGGCATTGTAAAAATTTGCACATTTCAGAAATCTCATTCATTAGTTTTGGGTTGCATTGATTGCTTTTTACCCAACAGTGTAGAAATTATAGGGATGCACCAATCGGCCTGTATCGGTAATTAGCCGATTCAGTTAACCTGTTGTTCAAAAAAGATAATTTGTAATATTTAGGTTTAGAAACAGTTTTAAAATGAAAAGCCCATTCAAAAAGTCTTTATTTTCTTTATTTAACACATTCCAGGCAAATTTCAATGAAAATTTCTTAGACAGAAGAAACATAGCTTACTAAAACATGTTTACAAAATATCGGTACTGGCCACATTTCTTACTGAAATATCGATATCTGTCAAGAAATTTTCCATGCATCCCTATTAGAAATACAATAAGATGTTTGTATTCATGTGTTAACTTTGAAAATCAATGCCAAGACTTTCTAGTATAATTAAAAGATCAGAGGGATATCAGTACCAGGGTTTTATTCTGGCCAATATTTTGACAGGAAACTATTACAGGAAGTTACATAATAGATGCTTGTTGCCATGGTACCTTTGAGTGGGGCACAATACTGCACAGCACAATCATCCCTTCAATAATGATGACTCTAGTACAGTGGGGATCAAGCTGTGGTAAAACATACATGCAATACTACATTTTAGAAACCACATTATGCTGACTTCATGTAGAGATCTCTAACTTATTAGCAAGGTTCTAAAGCCATTCTCACATTGGGACTTTGGTGGGATACTCCAATCCAAGTTGTTTTTTGGGTCTGGGATTGAGCCTATCCCAGCAACTACGGGCCTTAGGCGGGCTATACCTTGGATGATGGCCAGTTAGTCACAGTGCATACACAGGCAGACAACCATTCTCTGTCACATTCATTCAGTAGGGACAATTTATACCAATTCTCTTAACAGTGTATAGTACCTGGAGAGAACCCACTGTAACACTGGGAAGATATGCTGACACTACCCTGAGAGCCTCACACTTGCCAATAGCCTTAGACCTGTTTAATAACTTCACAAATCCTACACTATTACAACAACCATTAGGCTTTAGTCAGATTTACTACTCTGTTATTGAGCTGGATTCTTTCTCTTTGCAGCAAACAAATACAGCCTAACTATAGCTAATGGGTCAGAGTGCTGAAATGCTGCCTAAATCTCCTCTTGTACATGCACTGAGTTCATTCCTTGTTGTTTATAACAGTGCACTGTACAGCTCATATCCCTCTGTCATCATGTCCTCCCCCCACACTCCCACTATTAACTCATACAGGCTGTTACTGATAGACGCCAGCCAAGGCCCCACTCAATCCCACTTTTACCTTCAAACATGCCAATTCATACAGTTTAATAAGTGGTGTTTATGGCACAGCAGGAGTATAGGGAGAGGTCTACTGAAACTAATATATTTTAAACAAAGAGCCTATTATTGATTGTAGGAGCGAATGGACATCTGTAGACCATGTATACAGGCATATAAATACACAAAAAATAAGTTGGGAAACTGGACACGCAAATCTGAATGCAGAAAATGTACCCCATAAGAAGAATGTATTACATGTTTACTGTGTCCACAACATGAAAAGGCACCATTGATAGTAAATTACTTAAAATGACTTTAAATAGTAACTTCAAATTGTTTATGAAGTAGGCATGTTTGCAATTTTATAATGTAATAATAAATAATATTAAATAATACAGCATTCATTCATTTATCCTTGTTCACCTATTCATGTAAGGAGTTGTAGATGGCTGTATGCTAACTATGGGCCTTAGGCAGGTAAGCAATGGACAGTGGGTATTTAGTTGGCAAGCTGACACGTACAGACATTCATCTATTACAATAGTGGGCAACTTTTTTAACTCAGAACCAGTTTGCTAATAGAGCACCATGTCAACATTCTTTGTGCTATCAACAAAGTCATATTTTGCCAAATTTTAAAAAAGGTTAAGAGTAAAATACAACTACAGAATCCCAGAGTAGACAAAAAGTGTGTTTGCAAATGGAAATCTCCACATTTCCACCAGATATATAGAAAGATAGTCACCTTACGTTTTCTTGCTCAGTGAATTAAGGTGACATACTGTCTTAGATTTATTACTTTGTTTTGTCTGTCATTCACATTACTACATATCAATAAATTAATTCTCATCTGTGTTTCAGCTGATTCATGCAAACTTGATCTTAGCCAGAAGCATTGGCATGGGACAAACTAGACTCAATAAATGCAACTAACCTCGCCCTAGTTGGGGAATAAAAACAATCTTTGTCATATAGGGTACTGTGCCAACCACCTCACCATTTTTTTTTTTCAATTTTACCTTGAGTCATTGCATTCTTGACAAGTCACAGTTTAGTCAATACACCAGGTGAATCATATAGTCATCATCAGTTGACTTTCTGTTTCACATACAATATTACAAGTGGTCGTCTATAACTGTGGTTCTCAAACGTTTTTTCAGGGGACCCATATTTTTATAGACTTTAGTTAGGTTTGGCATTTGATAATTTTGTGATATTCTAATAATTTAATATTCTAATAACCTTTTTTATTATTAGTTTGATGATGCTTATGAACATATACATATAAAAAAAAAACTAAAAATCTTTGGTGACCTACTTTTGGGTCCTGACCCCATGTTTGAGAATCAGTTGTCTATACATAAAATTTTTTGACAAAATATGCCTTTGATACCTACAGTACACCCCAAAAACTTAAATGCCATATTTGATGCCTGAAGTAATTTCCTGGCTACATCCATCCTGGCTTATAACACAGGCTCATTTGTTTAGGTGGAGATATTAAACATTTTTATCTTACTCTAAAGCCATATTTTAAATCTGAGGTAATTTCTTAGCTTCTTTCTCTTTTATCCTAATCTCCCATGACTTTTAACACTGTATACAGACTAGATAAGTTCATACTCTGATCCCAGCTAATCACTCAGACAGAAGCAGGCAGGCACTAAGTGGACAGCACAGCAGATGGAGAAAGATTCGAAACATATTCTTGAGTTTTTTTATTCCCCTTACAAACAAACTAGTACAGAATGTCCTTGGCCCGTTGCCAGGCTCTGAATGAAGAGTCTACCCCAGCATAAGAGCCCCTCCCCCCGCCTACAGCCCACAGATGAATGGTTGACAGAGGAATGGAGGAAACATGCAGCAGCCAGATTCCCCAGCTCTTGTTGTAAAACCATTCACATTAACAGCAGTTAGGTGCTGGAGGTAGTGGTGTGTGTGTGTGAGGTTTTATAGTGTGTGACATTTGTAGGACTTACAAGTGCACGGTCTTTTAACTTTATTTCAAACATCCTTGAGATATTCAAAGTGTTGACTTGCAAGGAATTAAGGAACTTTTGATTTTTTGTAATTCTTCTTCTTCCACTTCCAAGTAACAACACTCCTACTTAAGTACTTTTTACCCACTTCCCCCACTTTGTTTTGTCTTGAGTAACACTTTATTTTACATTATCCCCTAAATACATTGTATCTAACTCATTAAGTACAATGTAACAGACCGTGTAACATGAACATAAACTGCAATGTAACTATGTAACTACATTGTAACTAACCCTAACCATTATGTATGCACAATGTTGCTACAGTGTA
>JAVQKG010071573.1:0-11490 GCA_036025885.1 Hypseleotris bucephala
CACTTAGACAATTAGTTTCAATAATTAGTGTATCAATAATTAATTCAGAATGCGATAACAGCCAAAGATGCCTATATGTCTTTTTATGTAGATCTGTACATACATACAGTACATCAAAGTAGAAAAAATGTCAAATGAGACTTAATATCGTTTAAGTTTATTACACGTTTTTTGCAGAATAGTTAAAAGACTTGATCTAGCTGCCATGAAAGTAAAACACTAAACGTGATGCCACTTTCTAACAATAAGTGACTTTTTGAAAACAATTGTGTCCTGTTGATTGTAACAGTTATTCCAGCCTCAGACAAACTGATTAAGCACTTATTGGGTTTATATGTAATACAGAAATATTAGTGCATGAGTCATCTGTACTAAACAGTGTGCTCTTTCTCACCACTCAGTGGTGTCATAACTACAGTGTATTTACTGTATGAGCCTCCAGAATGGGTTGAATTAGTCTACTGCTGAACTGCTGTGGTCAACTGCAGATAACAGATATGGATATGTACAGAACAAATCTATTGTGAACAATCCTGACCCACTTGAACTAGTTAGTGTCTTTGACCAATAACACTTTGTGCTTTTTCTGGCAACATTTTTTAGAAAACCACACAGTAAGGCCTTGAATTAGTCTTGTAAGTTTAAAACCAATTTAAATAATTTTCATTAGCATTCAATTTGTTTTTTAGAAAACTTCACAGACCCTGGAAAACAGGGCCACTAGTTTTAATTATGAATCTGTACATAAATATTCCTTACAAAACAGTCGAACACAAAATGACACACTGATTCATATGTTTGTATATAAAAATAAGCATCTCTCCACAGTTTTTTTTCCTTGTGTGGAGTCAGTCATAAGAGTGCGCACATCTACTCAAACACAAGCATGCAAAAAGTGAGACAAACCCTTACACGTACAACTTTAAGTGTTGGCATCCAAATGAGACTCGACAGGACGGGAGCAGAAAACAAGTCAGTCGACATCTATCAAAACGGAGTTTCTGTGTTTTCAACACCTCTTTTTTAGTCCGTTTGATTCATCTTTTTGAGCTTAAATATACAAAAAAGTGCACTCGTCTACATCAACTAAATACTTAAAAAACTGTTTCTGAAATGAAACTCCTGATGTCCACAGCGCTCAGTGGAAGAGGCTTGTGCTCTCTGTAAACCTACAGCGTGTGAGTGAGGAGTGCGCAGCCCCATTCAGACCTCAGGTCAGTGTTCACGTCTATCACAAGTGACCAACACCTGTCATGTGACCATACAGCTACTGTCAAACTGTCAGTGCCCATTTAATTATATGTTTAATATATCCCATACGTACATCTAATACATTAACATTATTTATTAAGAATTTGGATTTCTTAAAACAAGTGTGTTAAAAGGCATGTGATGTGTACAAATATGGTTAAAAATAGGCTTGCTTCCATAACTGCGGAATAACAATGTAGTGTCACAACCGACTTTAATTAGAAATATTTGCTGACAGAGGACATGGTAAAGCCATTGATCATCAATAAGCTCTTTAAGCTTACAAAATCAGCTAAATGACATAATATAGTCTACAGTGTGACTTTAGTGCAGAGTAACATGCCTGTGTCCTGTAACACTAGTACACAATGTAACTGCTGTGGCACTGGCCTCTTGTGATAGACTTGTTTGAACCCTGGGTCTAAACAGGGCCTGTGTGTGTTTGTGTGTGTTGGGGACAGTCTACTGCAGAGGGTCCTGGTCCAGGCCCAGCCCGGTCATGTCCTCATCTTCATCACTGTCCCCTGACTCATCCTCACTGTGTGCCCCCAACATCACCTCTCTCACAGCCAGAGTGGCCCCGTCTGACGTCAGACTCTGGAGACCCTCCATACTCATCGTCACCAGGGTGCCTGCATACACAAACAACACATAAACATTACATAAACAGCAGTCAGATGACTGTCAAGTCAATCGGCTCCACTATTATTTACAATATTTGAGGATTGGGGTAAACCTTTTTCTAAGTGATTTTGTGTAAAAGTAACAAGATGCAAAATTGACTTTGCAATGTTTTTATATTGTCATGGCTTGAATGATACAAGATGCAAAAATATGTCTAATATTAGGCAGGTTCATTGTGATTACTACTTTTGTTTTTTGATTCCCCTATTGTCCAGTGTTTCTACTGTAAACCAACTATACTTCCAACACTGATGCATCATGCACACAATTGAAACTTTTTAGATATGCTGCATACAAATGATTCTATTTAAATGTATTTATTATATTTTATTTAAATAAATATGTATTTATAAATAGGTCTCTGTCTGTGATTGAGGTAATAGTTGAATGTGTTACGTACCATCAGGCATGGTGACCTGCTGTGTGGGCCCTGCTCCTGCGATGGAGTCAGGCCAGAAGCGCTGCAGCGGTCTGTTCTGAGGAGTCTTCTTCTTGGCTTTAGGCGTCTCAGATGAACTGGCGTCTAACATGGGCTGGAGGATCCGCCTTCGTGCATTTATAAACCTGGACACAGCTTACAATGTAGTGACCAATACACAAGCATCTGTGACTATATGTTGGTATTTTAACTTTGAGCACCTCGGACTAGAATCTCTCTCAACAACTGAACACAGCATTAAAGTGTTTAGAAGTCTCACCAGTTATTGACCTGCAGCAGAGTCAGATTGGTCTGAGAGGCGATCTGTTTCTTCTCGTCTTCTGTGGGATAGGGATGCTACAAACACAACACAGAGGCTCAGGGAGGTGTTGATAAAGGCTAAAGTCCAGTCTAACAACAGTGTGATAAACTCACTCCGATGTGCTGAAAGAGCCAGGAGCGCATGACGTTTGTGGCGTGTTTAGGCAGAACTCCGCGTTTGTTCTTTGACGAGTTGTCATCATGATTAAACAGGTTCATGTCCTGGTGAAACTGCAGCTGGAGCTACAAAAGATGATTGTTATTTATAACAATGGCAAATAAGCACAGTTAGACACACAATGACATTACAAAAGCGAGGTGTGCTAGAGGATTGTGTTACCTGATTGTTTTGGACGCGTATCGTTCCAGGAGAGAGGGCCTGTGTGACAACCTGCCCGTGAGGAGTGACCACTGTGACGGGCTGGTACACTGTGCCTCCTAAAGGATGTACACACGGGTCAAGATCTTATACAGGAAAGTCCCAACACAAAGACACTACAGTTATTTAAGATGAAGAACATACCTGCCACCACCTGAGTGGGGTTGACAGCTGTAACAGTAACGTTGCCCTGCTGTAGGGCTGAAGCTGGAACCACAATCTGCCCCTGAGGACTGATGGCTCCTGACAGAGAGCCCGGGGTCTGAGGACAACACAAATATTATTGTCATCACTCAAACAGCAACGAAATTTAAATGTATCAGTAACAGGTGTCAGTCATTAGTTCAATCAGTGTGTGTACATGGAGCATGATATGATATAGTCCATGGAAGACAAGGGTGGAAATAGTTAGTATTGCCTTTTAAAGTTTTTTTTAGCCCTGTTGAGACATCTGGAGTTTTTTCAAGAGACTGCAGGGGGCTGGCAATATTTTTTTCCTGCCGATTTGATGCTTTTCTGCAAGGCTTTTGTATGTAACAATTTCATGTCTAGCGAAATCTCTAAAGCTGATGCAACCAATGAAGAGATGAAATTACAAATGTTTTCACCATACTCCATATTGTATTTTGGTTTTTCAGTGTGAATATTTGTATATGTCAGTACCTGTGTCTTGGTGGGGGAGAAGCCCTGGATCTGTCCTGCGACGGGGGAGTAGGGGCTGCCTGGTTCTCCGCTCAGCAGCGTCTCACTGTTCATCTTGGTTTTGAGACAGGCGATGTATCTGCTGCAGAAGTCCTTACACAGATCACTGACCTTCTCCAGCTCCAGCAGGTGGATACGCAGCACCTGGATTGCTTTTACCATCTGGAAGATCACACGGAAAACTTATAAATTCTGTATTTAGTATTTAGTATCTTAAAGCTGTAGCCTGGAAATTGCCAAGAAATGAAATTGTTAAAATATTGACTAACTAGTTTAATTTTGCTTTAGTCCCTCCTCAGTCAGGCTTGTACAACAATGTCAAATCAGAATTTCTTTGGGGCTGCCACGCCACTCAAAAACTAAAATACTATTGGTCAGGGGCATGGCTATATCCCACAATCTGATTTGATGCTGCTGTATATGCCAGGGGAGGAACTACAGTAAAACAATAATTATGACAGATTACCTACTTTACATCATAGAATATGGTCAGATGGTCAATTTGATTTTGTTAGGAAATCTCAGACTAAATTTTAACACTGTGTATTTCAAATGCGCAAAATGGCCAAAACAAAAACAATTTCAACGTCCTTCTTTGAAATTTCAAATATTGATCTATCGCGAATAAAAAACACCGTGCCTAGTTTACAAGACAAGATGGACAGAATAAAACAAGAATGAAACAATAACAAAACAAAAAACAAAAAACAAAGAAAGTAAATAAACAAAAAACTACAATAAGAACTGAACCAAAAGAAAACAAAAAACTGGACAAAAACAAAAAACACAAAAACTAAAGACAAAGCATAAAAAGAACAAAGTAAACTTACTACAACTCCTAACAGCTAATCCCTACACACAGTTCATGCAGCTGATGCCAGAGGTCATGAGTTAAATTAGAGTGTGTTTGTGAAATCTCCCACTCCTCTACAGTTTGTTCTCACCAGGTTGTCCAGCTCGGGGTCCTCACTGAAGAAGGGCTTTCCCTCCTTCTCCTGGTTCCTCACGAAGTTCTCGATGTCCACGTCGAAGCTGGCCGACGTGATGCAGTCCGAGCTCTGAGTGGACTGTTCGCATTTCTCAAACAGCAGAGCCAGCAGAGGGAACAGAGGGTGGCTGAAACAAAAAAAGGACATTTTAAAACTTTAATGTAGTGGCATCCTAACTTTCCAAGATGCACCCTAAGACCCATAGTGGCAGGGATATGCGCTAGTTCTCCGCAGAAACTAACAAGACCGAAGATGATGAATGTTTTTCAGCATAGACTTAAAAGGTGTTGTTGGTAACTTTCCTAAAATAAAAAGTTGAAAATTAAAATTGAAAAATACTTAAAACTGACTATCCGACTCATGATTTAATGAGAGTGTCTGGAATCAGTTGAGAACATGGGGAGGGGCTAAAAGGAAACTCAAATATGATTGGTCAAAGTAGTACCCCGCCAACTGTAAACTGAGGCCAGGGGAAGGACTAAAGTAAAATGATACCAGATTACCTACTTTACATCATAGGATACGGTCAGATAAACCTCTTTTTTTAAATTTCAAACTAATTTTTATCTTAAAAAACTTACAGACTACACCGTTAAGAAACTTTTTGTAGCATTAACATAAGCAAATCTAGTATTTATTGATAACATTAAAGCATACAGTAAATCTTTGCCACCTGTCTAGGGGTGCACAATAAATCTGCAATTTTAATGGTCGCAATTAGCAAATCGCAAATCGCAAAGGTTACAATTTTTTGGGCAATATAATATTCTCTGCACAAGTATATATATATAAAAAAACATTTTTAACTTATACATTCAACCCAAAGTTGTGGATCAACCAATAACCAATATTCGCCGATATAAATGCAAAAACGAAATACATTTTTTTAGAAAATAATAAATCTAAAACTTAATATGACTAAGACCGAATGACCCTCAAAATATCTAGCGTTTGTAATTTGTGAGTTACAATGTAATATAATGTACTTTGCTACATTATTTAACGCTCATATTTATGCTCAAGTATGACAATTGAAATCGGCTTCAGTATCGGCTATTACAGTGGGATAATCATAAACTGAATTGCAATATTGCTTTTAAAAAACAGCAGATTTTCTTTCCAAAAATCATTCTATCCTACACCTGAACTATTGAACTGCAGATATACTTCAAGCTAGCTCGACAAGTCTCCAACGTGTAGTTACCGGTAGATGGAGGCCTTGTCTGCGTCCATGGGGGTCTGTGGTTCTGTGTCGGGACTATGGGCCTCAGACAGTGACCCCTCCATAAACTTCTGATCTGAGTCACTGTCCCCCTTCACACTGCCCTGCATCTGCAAATAAACAAGGACAATTGATTTAACATATACTGGACAAAGGGACAAAAACGGCAATGTTCAACACTATACTGTTTTGTGTGGTACTGTTATTGACTAATTTTCCAGTCCCATTACTAAAACTACAAACAGAAACACGAGAGCCCATGCTGTGATCATATGAGAAGCAGCCACAGGGTCAAAATGAATGAAAACAAAAAGAAGTCTTTAAGACAAAAGTCACATGAACCAGGTCAGAAGATAGCTCTATTCTATTCACCAAACAGAGAGAAAAGTGTATGGCAAGTAAGTAAATAGTCGGTAAAGTAAAGATGTTTTGGTCATTGAACTATCTACTGAATTTTTTGACAATTTAATAATTGATCCATTTAAATTTGAACTAAAAGGTTTGACCTAAAAACAACAAAAGGTTAAGTAACTGAAAAAAGTACAATACATAATATTCTAAAAAACAGGATTGCAGTCATATAAAGTTAGGGGTGGGCAATATGGCTGCTTTACATAGAGGACTACTGCTACAAAATACCATTTTACTACAAATTCAATTTACATCCAATCCAATTATCAACATAATACTGAACACTATTTATTTGCCTTTTTATTAATATGAACCCTGGCATTGTTACAGTAAAATTGACCGTGAAGAGCAGAGCATAAATGAACGCGCTGTATCGTGCTTAAATGATCTTTCCAGAATACCTCAATCTTCCTATTACAATTTGATTTTTATTACTATATGGCCCAACCCTATATAAGGTTTTGTGTTCTCGAGTTCAAATTTGTATTAAAACTGATTCTCTCCCTCACCTTCCTACCCTCACCTGTCACCTGACCCAGTTGGTCATATGACCCTTTTCTAAGTCATCATAAATTGCCTTTCTTTTATTGGACTCCCCACTCTCCGCCGTTAGCCCCGTCCTGACCATGTGACGGCTCCCCACAAAGCCTGAGATTGAGCTAAAAATACTCCTGGCCCGAGGTGGAACATTCTCATTAGTCAGAGATTGTTCTCGAATCACAACTCCTTCAAAACTTGGCACCTGGAGAAAGACGCGTCTGTGGGAGATTTACATAAGAGCAGCCGGCCAGGAAGAAGGACTTATCCACACTTAAGACAGGAGTTTTCTGTTAGCAGCACAAAAACACAATCGTCGATAGTTTGTGTTCTTTAAAAGCTGTTGAAAATTCCCGTACAAATATCATTAAATATTTATAAGTTCAATTTGGGAGAAATTTTATAGAAACAATTTATAAAGAAACTATTTAGAAAGTTTTTTTTTTGTCTTTCCTGGCCCAATCCTTCCAATTATGGCTCATACTAACCCGTTCACACACACACAAAAACTTATAGAAAATAATTCAAAGAAATAAAAAAAAAGAGCACAACAATCATATTAAAGATTTGGACTCTTCTGTGTCTAAGATAGAGTTACATTTTCGTAAAGTTTGAACTAATTTTGCACATAAATCTTTCTACTTCGACATTACACCAGAGGCAATAATGGTTGTATGACAGTCACTAGTCAACTTTTAACTGCATCCCAGAAGATGACAGGACCATAACATGCCATTAAAATCTATTAGACAAATGTGATTAAAGCATTGCCATTCTGACAATCCCTACATAGAGAGTACTATCAGACTGACCTGCTGCTCTCCTTTCTGGTACTTGTCTATAGAGACCTGGGCTGCCATGGTTCACTGCAGACTGAGGAGCTGAGGCATCATAGAGCGCGCTGCAGACGTCCCACCTGGAGAGGGCAATGCAAAATAACAAACATTAGAGCTTTATCATTGTTACTAGACTATTAGTTACATAGTTATAAGCCCCATAGCATACCAAACCGTATAGGTAAATGCTACAGGTATTCCCTCCCACCCGATATATAGTTTGTCTTATGCTGTGAAATATCTGACTAAACACAAAAAATGTGTAATAAACAGGTTATGTTGTAATATGGAATGGCTTTACAATATTTTAAGTGAATGACACCAAGCCTTTTAAAATAACACTGAATGAATAGCATGGAAAAACTGAAGTACCCTGTGGTGATGGGGTGGTTTTGGCTATTGAAAAAAATGTGCTAAATATAGTGAGACAATGAGTGAAAACACGTTCATTGAAAAAATTAAACGACACTGCAAATTAACAATATATATACTATTTTTGGTGAAACTAACATGTTTGTAATGGCATGACAGATGTGTACCTTGTGTTTACAAGTCTATGGACAAATGGACTTAAGAGATTTATTCAGCCTCATACCAAGTCATGTTGCAAAGATTTTTATTTACAACAGATACTCTTGGGGATAGTAGAAATAGCATTTAATGTAGTTAATTTGTAATTTAGCCTATTAATGTGTTTACAGACTAACTATTAAGAAAAAGGGGCCCATTCATGTGTTGTTGTAACGGGGAGCTAATGTTTACACACCCACCACGATGGACGTAGCTTTAGCTTCGAGTTAGCTTCGTATTAGCTTTTCGAAGACACATTGAGGCGGCCGGAGGCAGTGTTTAACCCTCTAGGGAACTTTAGCCAAACTCTTATGCAAGATAATTTGTTGTCGCGTTTTATCTGTGCTCGTCTACGCTAGCCGTCTTTGTTGTACTCTTCAAAGCACAGCGAGGTGCACGGCTAACATGCGGCTAGCATTAGCAACCTAGCTAAAGCTGAAAAGTGACTCTCGTGTTTGTGTGAGCAGCCAAAATGCGAAGCGCCATATTTAGCAAAATGAACCGCTGCCAAAAAACACGGCTAACTTAGCTACTAGTCAGTTACAAAAAGATCAACAGTGACTTGTTGGGGCGCTAACATTTGTTTGGTTCAATGGCTAATAACAAACAATCCATCTCATTCAGTGATCACATTTCAAATCACAGTGTAAGCTAAATAAAAATCGGGACACTGGTTTAATGTAAACCGTAACAACACTTTAACAGGCCAGTTGATCAAATCTGCCCACATCAGTCAATCAATCATACGGGGACAGCTGCCCTGAGCCTCCCCTCCCTCCGCGGACTATATCGGCCGGGCCTCGCTTCTCGCTCTCGCCCTTTGCTTTTCCTACAATCCGCTGCCCCCAAAAAGCGGACATATTTTTTACCCCCTCCCTCACTCAGCCCCTGCCTCGCATTAGAATTTTTTTATATTCTTCTTGTAGCGTTGCCGATTCTGTTTGCTTTCCACCCTTCGCTGCCCTGCCTAGGTCCGCGTCGCTCGCCCCGGGGCATTTTCGCGTGCGGCCCAGATAGTTTGATTGATAGGGAACGGAAAAAGAGGGATTTTGAGTGACAGCTTACCTGAGTGCCAATCTTCGTCACACTGACAAGCGGCTGCAGCAATCGGGACCCGCAGTTGTCACGTTGCGTCATCGCGTAAGGGCACGCAGGGGCGCTGGGCTCGTGAATATGCATGAGGTGGGCGGAGTCCCGACGTGCCTCTTTTTTCATAGTCTGTGCTGTTCCCTCAGCGCCCTGCTGGGACTGTGGAAATCAGATCCACTGGCCTGATTTTCTATGAATATCTCCACTGCGGCTCACGTTTACACTTCTGAGAGACAATATCAATGGAAGAGATGGAATTTAAGCAGTTTCTATTTTAGTAACCTACTGCACTCAAGCCAATCCTGATTTTACAATACATTTTGTTCTGGAAGCCCAGCCCATAGAACAACCTTTTGTAGGCTCAGAGAACAACTTGGCATTACAACAGTAGTGAATGATATGGCAAATAATTATAACAACAGTTAGGCTTACAGGAAATATTTTATAATTTTAGACATGTTCAGTGAAAGTAACAATGCTTTCATAATTACAAACTTGTGTGTTTTTATTTATAATGTTATTGTGTTTTTTTTTTATAATGCATGTGATAGTTTTGCTATTTCTATAATTAGCAACAACAAAAAAAGAAGAAGAAAAAAATAGATTTCCACAGTGCATTTCCTTTGTTTCTAGCCAGTAACTATTGTCTAGTTTAGTGCATATATGATCTCAACATCACAGAGTTGACTGAGATTAACATACAGAGACAGAAAGGTGTGAGCAGCCTACAGCAACGGATGAAATGGTGGGAAGAACTACAGGTCTTTTCTTGTGTTCAGATGACTGAATTTAGAGGTTTGCCCACCATTTGTTAACAATGTACACTATAATATTATGATAATACATATAGCATACTTTAGAAAATTGAATAATACATTGCAGCTCAATTGTAAAACCAGCTTTCCCAGAATCTGAGCTTTCCCTGTGCTCTTTGCTGCTACAATACATACAGTAAATGTATATTACCCTATGAGAGAAACAAAAGGTAATTCATGAATATTAGGGCACTACATTGTATTCATTTTTAGTCAATTAATAAACAGTAATATCGAGCCTACCATAATACACCTATGTCTTACTTTAGCCTTACCAGAAGCATAGTTTTTGACATACAGTAACAAGCATTTCAGACAGTGGAATCCTCAGTCAATTGTACTGTCCTGATTAAATGTGTAAATAAAAAAAACACATATTAAAATTCATGTATGCAGCAAACAGTATGTGTGAGGAATGCAGGGCCCTGATTGGTGGGTTTGTTCTTTTTGCAGAAGTGGGCCAGTGACATCCTTAAAATAGAAGCACGGGCTCAGCTTTATTCTAACAAGGTCCCCCAGGCAGCCCCAAGAAGTGTTAAATTTTACATTCAATTAGGAACAGAACAGGAAGAAGACACAGGAATGGAAAGAAAGTTGGGAGAAGAAAGAGATGCTAGGCTAAAGAAAGCTTATAATTAGCCAAATCAATTTTACAGTTGAAATTCTGGTGGAAAAATCACATATGATTTTGGTGCAGGTCTGTCAATAGTGTGTCAATAGATATGAGAGAATTCTAGTGTTTGAGTGTATCTTGCTTTAATATTTCAATGGTTTCCCCCACTTTTTTGGTCAAATTCTCTCAAATCCTTGATATACTTTTTCCTGCGTCTACTGCATCACTAAAGCTGTCACAATGACCTGGGCAAAAATACAGTAAGTTACCGCCTGGATTTAACTAAGCAACTAGGTAGGACCTCCTGTAGTTGGTCAGGTCTAGGTTAAGCAACATTATGTGTCCAAATAATGAGGTCAGCTGACTACCTGAATATACTGAATGGCCAGGTTATATACCTCTCCTTGAACCGCCACCTTACCGTGGTGGAGGGGTTTGTGCGCCTGAATGATCCTAGGAGCTATGTTGTCGGGGGCTACATACCCCTGGTAGAGTCTCCCAAGGCAAACAGGTCCTGGGTGATAGGCCAGACCAAGAGCGGTTCAGAAGCCCATTATGATGATGACACAAACAAGGTTCGTTACGTCGCCCGGATTGGCGTCACCGGGGCCCCACCCTGGAGCCAGGCCTGGGGTCGGGGCACGCAGGCGAGC
>JAVQKG010071592.1:0-10251 GCA_036025885.1 Hypseleotris bucephala
CGGTGGATCGGTAAATGTAGCCGATACTGGAACCGATATCATTTATTATGCTTTTTCCCAAATATGAGCAGATACATAAAGTGGCAAATGACATCATATTACACTGTAAGTCAATAATAGAAGAAAATGGGCAGATTTTAATACTAAACAAGACTAAAAACTAAGGAAATGCTTGGAAAGGGGCTAGAAGCATTCATTTGTTTCCTCTTTTGTTTTGTCGATGAAAGCTTTTTTTCTAATAAGCTCCATTTTTAGCCCGCAGACACATGGAAGGTGTGTATGAAACTTGAAAAATGAGGAAGAAGAGTGATTGTTATGTGGGAAGAATATGTGCTTTATCTTCACCCACACTCAAACCTGTCAAACAAACAACACCCTTATTTCACCACCATCCCGCAGCAATCACATTTTACCAGCACCAAAATACACAGGCAATATTTCCCACTGGGGCCAAACACTAACATTATAGCAGTATTTTGGTCAACATGTTATCTCTACCATTAGGATTTTAAGCAATTAATTGTTCATTTCTGAGTGCTTTAAGTTTCTTGCATTATTCAAGGCTGGGGTTATGCTAAAACATTGACATGCAAAGCCTAAATGTCTGAAAGTACTTGTATATTTTGCCATATACTGCACTACGGGAGAAACATCAACAAACTTATCTAGAAATTTACACGTGTTTTTCAGCAATTTTTGATTCAGGTAAAAGTACTTTTTTAATCTTTGCTAAGTTGGTTGTGTAGTTACGGGTATTGATGTGTGCATGGTTTAGATATTTATTACTTTTGATAACATTTTAAGGAAAATTCAGTGTTTGGCCCAAAATTTCATCTTGTCTAGATCTTTATCTCTGTATTTATTTATGTAATTTAACAAAAGATACTAACTCCAGCCACAACTGTAGAACATCCCTGTTTCCAAGAAAACTATTAATGTGACTAATGTATCTTTGTTACTGGGAGTTATCGTTTTAGCCCTCCCTCGCAAAGTTGACTATAAATTTAGGTTTCATTTTGTGTCCAGTGGAAATCCCTTTAATTAAATTGCTTAAAGTGTTGACAGTTCTTAAAACACAGTACCACTCTGTAAGCCCCGTGCCAGCTGCAGGGGGATTGTGAAGGCCTATTGTTACATAGTGGGTGGATTTTTCAAACAAATGATAGAGCTTTATACTTAATTTAGCTAAAAATGAATGCAATGCTGTCTCTGTCCATAGTAAACCACGAGGGTGGGTTTTTGTGATAACATGGTTCAGCTATCAGCCCACTTTGCTCTTTTGTTAATAACATTAGACAGCTCTCCAAGAATTTGTCTTAAATTATCATGCTGCGCTTCCTCATGGATCAAAACATCATCATGATTTTGGCACATAACAACCGTATTATTGTTGAGAAAAAATGTGAAAGGTTTTTTTAAAGTATGTGTGCTTATACCCCCCAAGGTTGTTATCATATGAAATAAAAAGAGGAAAATATTTGTAGTAAGATGTTGACTTTTGGTAAACAAGAAACCATTAATCTGAACAGGAAGAGTGTGTGAAATTGATTAAAGCTCTGATTTCCTGGAAATAAACAAGAAGCAGCCGATAGCATCAACAACCAATAATGCAAGGAGAAATGTGCACATATTGGTAAGATATCTTTCTAGGGCTGCACAAAAACAATAAACTACAAATGACTACAAATGTTTTTATTGTTTGTAGCCTATTTGTTTGTTGTTAAATGGTGGCATGACGGCAAAGAAAGCAAGTCTTGGGTTATGTGATTACTCTGGTTTCCCCCATCAACCTAAAACTGTGGATGGGTCAAATGCAGAGGAAATTTTTAAATAAAGGGACAATTAAACTAAATACATACCTTACCTAAATGTGTCCACTAAAATGTCATGATAAATTAAACTAAAAAATTAAATCCACTACTACATGAAGTTTGCATGCTGCAAGTTCACTGAAAATCGCAAAACACAAATGGATTTTTTTTTTATTTTTCTACTAATGCTTCTTTGTAAGAGCTTGATAAGTTGGCTAGCTTACTTCTTTGAGTTGTTGGCTTTTAGTTCATTGAGATGGTAAAGTAGCACCATCTTTTCATCCATTGTCTGTTTGAGGTCATTTTTCAGTGCAGTGACGATCTGCTTCTTTTCTTTCTGCTGATGGTCCATAATATGTTGCATGCGATCTATCTTATCTTTGAGCATGGCAATGGCTTCCTGCTGGATGTGCTCGTTGTGTCGGTCCACTTCCCTCTTTTTATTGGTTTCAATGTAGAATCCAATCAGAGCGCCCACCTTTTTTTTAAGCATTTTGTGGTCGTTTAGGACTGCTCTGCAACCGTCTACAGATGCCAAAAAGTCACGTTCTTTGTACTTCATAACATCAAGTTTTTCTTCCAATGTCTTCATCTTTGGCTCAACATCTAGAAATTTGGCATTTTGAATCTTCACCGTGTATTTGGCGTCTTCGAGGTCGGCTTTGGCCAGTCGTACCTGATTTTTCATTTTTTTGTCTCTGTCTTCCAGCTCTTGAACTGTCTGCTGTAAACTCTCCATCTCCTCATCTGAGGAGCGCAGCTTGGCCTCCAGCATTGCACACTTGGTCTCCTCACTCTCCAAGAGCTTCTGATACCTTTTCTTGTCTTTTTTCAGGCTGATGATCTCTTTATCCTTGTTAGAGAGTTCACTTTCTTGAGCTTCCTTCTGCCTTTCTAAATTAAAAATCTCCTTGTTGCTTGATACAATTTCTTGCTCAAGTTCCTCAATTGTCGCCTTCTCTTTTTGTAGTTTGCCCTCCAGGGCGACTTGCCACGACTCGCACTCATGTCTGACTCTTTCTCTTGTGGATTTAATATCTTTGTCATAATCTAACATAATTTGTTGTATTTTAGCCAGCAGATCTTCATTTGTCTTGGTCAATCCTTTGATGTGCTCCTCTTTTTCTCTAACCTCTCTATTTGCAGATTCCTCAGACTCCTTCCATTTTTCGGTGATTTCTTTGACATATTTTTCATGGCTTTCCTTCAGGGCGTCATATTCCGTTTTCATTTGTTGTATTTTTAAATTGTTAGCAGTTTTTAGTTTTGCCACATTCTTCTTGTGGTTTTCTCCCAGAAGCTTTAGTTTGTTTTCATAGTGTCTCTCTCCATCAGCCCGGGAGTCTTTCAGAAAACTGCACTCATCTTTGGACTTAAGGTAAAGGCCTTTGACTTTTGCATAGTCCTGCTGCCCTTGTTGGTTTTTAAATTCAGATTCTTTGAGCTGCGCCTCCAGGGAGTTTACCCGATCAGTTAGTTCACGATTCCTTTGTCTCAAATGTGAGAGCTCAGTTTTTTGACTTCGGTTAATTTTAACCAGTTCATCATTTTGAGTTTGGAAAGTCTCTTTTTGTTTGCGGAATTTCCATTCCATAAACTCTTTGTCTGGGTCCTTCGTTCCAGTGTTGCTTCCAGTGACTTTGATCTTGTTGTCCTGGTCCATTTTGGACATTTTTGCTTTGGTCAAAGAAGACCTGGGTAAACAAATCAAATGCAGAATTTAGCAATTTAAAGTAGGCTCTTGTTTAAATAACGCAATAAAGACGAATGTATTCCCAATGTAATGTAGTAATGTTTTTGAGCCAATATACAAATGTAATTCTGAATAAAATTGGCGTTAAAGCATGTTCTTTGATAATGTAAAACACCTATTATATTATTGGCAAATTATTATTATGTTATTGGCTCAAATAATCAAATTACAGGGCAGGTTATTGCATTATTGGCTATCGTTAAATTATCGGTTTCTACAGAGCTCAAACAACAGCCTACAAAAGAACCTTCAACCTGCGTGTCTCTTGTACCAAAGAATGGTACTGAACAAATTAAAAACAACCAAAACATTTTAGATAGCACACTAACACTAAAGGCCAAGAAACTATTGTGGTTGTCTAGCTACTTTTCTTTAAGTAATTGTCCTGAAAAAATGTGTATTTAACGCTAACTAATATTGTCTGCTAAACACTATATATGAACAGTTCATATCTATGGCTAAACACCAATACCAACTAGCCGTTACATCAATTAAAACAAAGCTGTCAGTACTTTGCTAATGTTTTCTTACCAGACTCTAAAATTACTTACGCGTTTCACGTTGTCAGATGCAGAAGCCAGCTTAGTTTGTATACTCTTTAATATTTGGTGGCCTGAGCTCATTTCTTCATAGACATTGCATTAATGCTACCATCCACTTTGTTTCTGAGTAGACTTTTTAGAATGTTTACAAACAAAAGGTGCTTAAACCCAGTTATCATTTAAATTATTTAAAAAACATTCCGCTGTTAAACTCTGCTTCCAGTGAGGTCCAAGCAGATACTTTTTACCCCATTTATTAAGCCATTTATTCAGTTCCAGTTGCACTCGGATGTCGGAATTTTAGTTTCCAAGAATTGCATTCATAACTTCTAGTCCACTTCTCATGCTATGATTCACTGCCAAGGTCCAGCATCTGACCTATCAGAGGCCTCAGAGGCATTCAACATGTGGAATCGCCTGCGAGCTTAGTGCGCCCTGTCCTTTAGTCGACCAAAATATTATTTGTTGAGTAGTTGCATTCAATTAGGATCAATAAAACTAGGTGCTATGTAAAATTCTGTGTAATTCAAGTTGGCAAATTGCGCAGACAATACTAAAGAATGCAAAATCTAGTAATTTTACATTGTATATATCTTTCTTTTTGTTCCCATAATTGTAATGTCTCATGTCTTTGTAAAGCTGGTTTCAGATGCAGAATAGTGTGCCTACATCCTGTCAGCAGCTTCAGTTCTCAGTCCACGCTGCTCGATGGAGGAGAGGAGAACCTGGAGAAGAACCTGCCAGAGTTCCCTGTGAGTGAAGTGGTTCTCTGAGTACCTATATCTTTTTTTCATTTAAAGGTTTAGTCTGGAAGTTTCCTAAAATAATAAAACGTTGAAAATATTAAATTAAAAATGCTTACAATTGAGCATCTCACACTATTCTTATGATGTAAAGTAGGTTATCTGTAGTTGAGGCCAGGTAAAGCAAAATAATAGTTATGACAGACTACCTACTTTACATCTGGGTAAGATAAAGCCATTTTTAATTTTCTAACATTTTTTTTATTTGAGAAAACTTAAAGAACACACATTTAATTGGTCTTCTTGATTTTATACTGTGTTGTAGTGCCACTGCTCCCTGTCATATTGCATTTAATAAGCAGACATAAGTGAAAACCTGCGCTGAACCAGAGTGGACAAATAGAAACTGTTAGTTAATCATTTCATCACGTTTCCTTTTTAAGACTCATAATTTTAAATCCCATTCAAAAATTAATTAACTGGATTACCTCTCTGCATACTAATCTGAACAAAAGGTTCATATGATATGCAACACAACTCGGACATCCGGAATTTCACATTGATGATGCATTAGATGAATGGAAACAGTCCTTTGATTTGAAGGAGCCCTCAGTGCTGCAGGAGATCTCAGTCAATATTTAACACCTAATCTGTGCTTATATGGAAACAAGGGGGACCTTCTCTCACGTCTAATTAAATAACTCTTTGCCTCAGCCAGGAGCTATTTTGATAATCACACCATTATTCAGATCAATAATGAATCAGAGGAAAGTGGATTATTCCAATAGTTTAATTTAGGAACTGGTAGTAGTAGTAGTTTCAACATATTCAAATATTTCAATCAGTTATTTTTTCAGTTGTGATTGAAGTTACATACAGTATATTATCCAGTTTCATTTAATTTGATGCATATTGTATAGAGGTGTTTAACTGCAAGGCAAACACAGACTGTAGGAGCAATTTAGATTTCCCAAAACCAAAAATATGTTTGTCTTTGGATGGTATTGGAAAGAAATCCAGAATATTTGAGGTAAAAGATCTTCAGTGTGTGATAACTGCAGCACATGGTAGATTACATTTAATTTAAGAGAAACTAAACAGTGTAAAGTAAACATATATTGAAGCCTGAATGTATGGAGCCAGGTCCCAGTTTGTCGAAATGCCAATGACTTCATTAAAAACAGATTAATTCTAATTAATTCGGCTTTGAACTGAAAAGAGGTGCTGACTGGTGCATCAGGCTGGATCAGCCGCCTGTGCTCCAGTTTCACAAACCCAGGTGTAATCTATCAAAATCCTGCATCAACGCCCACATCTGTGAAGTATAAAGCCTCACACATGCAACAGTCTAGTCTCCTGAGTTTACCCTGAACTATGAATACATGACTAAACAAGGCAGCTGCATATTTTGTTTGCATTGTGTTTTATCATTGAAATAAAAATGGCTATTTGGAACTCATGTCACAGGTGCATTACATCTTTGGAAACAGTGCAGCATGCAAGAAAACACTATAATTCAACATGCTGTTGATGCAGTTAGAAACTGTCAAAGAGAAACATTTTGTGTAAGTGCTCCTTTATGATGTTCCAAGTCCAAGAGGCAGTATCTAGAAGATTGATCAAGCACATACATTACTCAGCGCAATTATCAATTTGCTCTGAATAAGGCTATACTAAACACATATACTGTACGGTATCTTCCATATAAAAAAATACATTTGTAACACACTATTTTCCAGGTGCCAGAGTAAAGCAATACATACCTATAGGGTGATTCATCTGTATACACAAAAGCAGTCTGAACTTCAGGTCAGTGGGGATTATATGTGCAGTCGAATGTGAAAAATACATTAAGTGCCATGGAGATAAAGTCGGATTTGAGGTTGTCGGGCCAAAGCTTCAGACAGAGGTTTGTTGGACTGGTGCACTGTGGGACCACTCTAACAGGGTTCATACACCTCAGCAAACACATAACCCACAGGAACAGCCTCAGCACAATGAATTCAGAGATAGATTTTTACCTTATGTCAAATGTTTGCTTCACCAGAAATAGCCTGACTCATTCTCCAGGGACAAAGATCACACATTGCGCTTTAGCACTAAGGTTAGATCTGTGATGTGTTTTGGTTCACATTCAGGTGTTTTTTATATACATTGACACAAGTTTGTGGATTTGGAGTATGGATTTTTTCATAATATTTCTACTTGACATTGATGCAACTTTTAGGTTTGTTTTGCTCTAGTACAACCTTTGAGAACTAGATCTTAATAGAACTGACTATATATTTTTTACTTTCACTGTATACAAAGGTTATTGTTTCATTTTTACAATATAAACTGCAGTACTTAACCTAAGTATTGAAATCTGACAAATAAATAAATAAATAAATATCACACATACACACTTTAGGAATATATTGTCATAATCTTGTTTTTTTTGTTGTTTTGTTTTTTGTCCAGGCCTAGAGAGAGATTTGAATATTGCATACACTTTGACCATTTCTATAACTCAATAGGGCCAAGAGCATGCCGCATCATCTCTACACATTAAGGCTCTATGGAGTGGGTGGACGGGGGAAGGGTGTGTATATTGTGGTTTCTAATAGTATTCATAATGTGCTCTCTTTTGTATACAGACACATGTAGTCACTAAAAATAGGAATATATGACTTCAGGATGAAATGACAAAATGTTTTTGATATGTAATATAACCTATAAATTACTATCACCTGGTTCACTGGTTACTGTACTTGGTGCTTTTGAGTATGGTAAGGGTAACAGTGTGTTTACGAAGATAGTTAAGGTTAGGGCAATAGTTAAAATTGCTGTTACGATATGGTTAAGTCAAAGTTGAAGAAGGTTTAAATTAGTCATCTGGACTTGGGTTTTGAGTTGAATGAACCTTCACAGAAAAGATATGGTTAAGGTTGTGGTTACGGATAGGATTATGGTTTGTATATTGATTAAGGTTAGAAATAGAAGTTTGGGTTAGTTAGTTAGAGTACGTCTATACATCTAGATTGGTCATATTTGTTGTCAGTTATAGTTGTGTGTGTATATATATATATATATACAGTATATACAAATATGTTTATATATAATATATATATTTATGTGCGTGTATATATATATATATATATGTATATATATGTACACACATAAAGTGTGACCTAATAAAAGTTTTTAAAAAATCCTGCAGTTTCTTCATTTACATTGATTTGAGCTGCTTGGAGGGTGGCTGCATTGACCACAGACAAAGAGTGAGAGAACAGTACGGTTGTGTGCAGCAGGAGGTGACAGTGTGGAAGAGAGTGTCCTGCGGGGATCAGAAAGGGCAGCCATCTTGTATTTCTCTGTGTGCGCTTTTAGTCCTTCATGCACAGACAAGAACAAGAGAAGCTCAAGGCAAAAACAAACTTATTGTAGACATACATTTTCCTTCACTGGGTCGAAACCTGTGGGAAAATCAGTTTTAGCTACTTATGCATTGCAATCAAATATAGTTTTAAAAAGAATATATATAGGCCTAAATACCCTTCATTTTATAAGGTAAATGTTGCCGCACCTGCTTCATGTTTTGTCATTGAGTGCATTCATAGATGATCTTCTCCAGGCCTTAATGTAATGAGTGCTATAGTCTTTCTGTTATTTTAACTTTTTTACACCAATAATTCATTTTTGCTCATACAACTGACACTCACTGGATATTGTGTGTTGTATGCAAAAAAGCCCATATCAGTTGAAATTCTTTTGCTAACAGCAACCACCAAAGTCCAAACTTAAATTCTTACATGCATGATTTGACTTAAACACACAAGCAGCTACAGTAAATCGTACTAGCTCACAGTCACAGATCTCCATTACATAACATTGAATATTCCACTTTATGGACCTCCTTCAGGCTGTGAGTGTTCTTTTTGAATAGGAGCAGTAGGACGTACAGTATCATTTCAACCAAAGCAGTCTGTCTAGTACAAGTGCCTATGACACCAAAGTCAACAATACTGTATCAAAACCACCTACACCTTTTACCAATGGGAACATGTTGAATGTGTCAGCATAACAAAGTGAGCAGAATTCATGTTATTTTGGTGTGGATCTAAATCACAATGTGGGTTGAAAACTGTACATTATTTAGCAATTAAGATAAGCCCATTCCTGTGACTTTTAATTAGCAACTTTCTTTACCTGGTTTAGCTCCACAAATGAAAAGAGAGAAAGATTTGAGCAGCCTACAACCACTGCGAAAATGTATCTATGTACTGTAGGTGTATAGTTGTTTCTTATGACTGCTTTTGAGAACTGATGAAAGAAAAACTGCATATTTACAAGGGATCTTAACGTAACAGCATGTAATGAAATCTATCACATTTGCACAGTCTACTTTTGGATATATTTGGCTCAGGTGTAATAATCCACATTTTCCATTATATTTCCATGTCACGATTAGAGGAGATTCTAGGCATGTCTGATGTAACCAGGCGCCCAGGGAGACAAAGGAGTGCCAGACCAAAAGAACTGCAAACAGTGGGAATTCATAATAGAGCTTGGATCAATTCTAGTGAAGTGGAGAGAAATGGTAAGCGCAATATAGATATTATTTTAATTAGCACATTCCTGACTTTGGGGATTTGCTGTTGTATTTATGAAAAAATGTCAAAATTCACTTACAAAAATACACATACTGGCTGTTGTATTAGGTAGACATTGTACCTAACATAGTGGCACCCAGTGTGGTTGTCTGCTTCATGTTTTGTCATCTTGTGTGTTTTTCTGCAGATGACCTTGATCTTAATGTTGCCTTACTGTTATCTTAAACTAGCTTCTCAGGCATCTAACCCCCCCTTTCTTATTTGTATGTGAAAATTCTCCTTCTTGTACCTACAACCATGCAATGTTCATAGCCACGTAGTAAATCAGCTTTGTTCTTTAGATTCTTAGTTTAAACATATGCAAGTTTATCTGTTAACATACAATAGGGGCGGCGCTGCCACTAGACAAAAGTGGGTAGCTGCTTAGAGCCCCAAGCTTCCGGGGCCCCTTATAGTAAGCTTAAAATAGATTTGTCTCAGTAACTGTTAAAGGTATTATGGTAAAATAGCATAATACATCTCGACAGTTTTTTCTCTGCAGCTATCTGGTTGCTGTGAGATAGAATACATAATACAGAGGGTCCCCCTAAACTGCCATAACCTCTCAGTATAAACTCATTGGATTGATTCATAGTCTACCTATTAAAGTGGAACTAAATCCCTGGTCCAGAACCTTACTCTGACAACAGCTAAATTTTGAAAAATGCTACAAAAATGCACTGTTCTAAAACTCTGTCAAGAAGGAACCCTGGCCAATCAAATCAAAGGACTGGTACATAGTGATGTCACAAGATCTGCTTTTTAACCAAT
>JAVQKG010071646.1:0-25362 GCA_036025885.1 Hypseleotris bucephala
ATCTGAAATTAATGGACTTCGCGGAAGCAACCGTCCTCCGCTTCGCGTCGGCCGGTTCACACCTCCGCGTCGTCCATTAATTTCAGATAATGGACACCTCGTCGGGCATTATCCCTTACTTAGAATATACCTATTTAGACTGTTTTCCCAGGGTATCCAATGTATAGGATACGCTCTATTAAGACTAGTATTTTTCTAAAACCTCAAATGTAACTTTTGTTCAGTTACCTGTTGCTCACAACAACATCAATAGCTTTTTCACAAATAAATCTAAAATCATAACTTCTCCAGTTTCCACTTCCATCCTCCAATGATCCTATGCAGTAGGTGAATTAAAATAAGAGTGAATGTGTGAGTGGTCTAACATGGTCAGTTCATGCCCATGTTAGTATTAGGACTAACTGCATGGTCCAGGTTGTATCCCCTAACATGAATATGTTTTAAACAAATAGTTTATTAAACATTCTGGTTCTATGTCATATCATATGTTATGAAAAACCTATATTGCAATTGTACAAAAATCAATTCAGATTTAAATTTTACCGGCATTCTTGATTGTTAATTAAGGTAAAACCTGGTGAGCCATACAAGCTCATGAAATGGGTCTTGCTTTTTTAATATTGGTTCAGCTGTAAAATTTTTGACAATTTGAACCAATAAATTGTGTTTTCTCATTTCCATAACCAGAGTATAGTTCAAAACAGTGAAAGACACCATGGCAACTGAAGCTGAAATTTATTGACTTTTTTGCTACATTCTTCTTTACTCAAATCCCAAGAGCGTAGGCGGGTCAGTCATCTTTAAAATACTTTATATGTGACTTCATATCATAATGTGCTACAAGTAAAAGTGACCTTGAAGTGGGTAGTACAATAAGCCTTTAATCTTTTCAGTCAAGTGTGAGGCAACGAATTCTCTTTTAAAAATGTAGAAAACACAAACACATATACAATGATGAAAACATTTACAGGTCATGACTTTGAGGAATAGTGCGATCCAATTACACAGTTCCACATGGGGGTTATATGGGGCTGAATCCCCAGTGCAGCAAAAGATGACACTCTCAAATAATGCCTTTGATATATTGTTATGATGAAGTTAACTATATTCATGGCATTATTTAATAAAATTTTCCATTCAGAACACTTCATTGGTATTACAATATTTTACATTATGTGAAAAAATTTATACTTATTTGAAACTAATCGCTTATGACGTATGAGACATTCTGTACTGTAAGCAACACGTTAGTGACCTTTTTACAGCGGGAGATAGAAAAAAAACAGCAGCCGATTTGACAGTCAGAATACTAATTTAAGTCGTTGGTGACAAGCTATGCAACATACTACGATAGTATTTAATGCATTTTCATTTAAATGGGTAATATAGAAATTATATTTAACCTAATGTAGGCCCAGACTTTTAAAACAATCTCTATTTGGGGATCCAGCGTTTTAGTATAAATCCTTTTAAGATGCTTTAAGGGGGTTAGACAATCACAAATGTCCTCGCAATCTCAAACAAATGTCTTGTATCTTCTTATGGCAAAAACGGGAATACGGAAAAGTAAATAGTCCACAGAGCTCTGTAGTGCTTTTTGGCCACCACAGGAAAAGTCTAGCACCTCCTAGTGTTGGGGAGGGTTCTAGTCCAGCTGCTCCTGCTTTATCCTGTTTGAATTGAGGCCTCGCTGACTTGTCCTCCTCAGTTCCCTCCTCAGGACGTACTCGCTGAACTGGGACGAGTCAACACCTCCGCCGCAAGAGCCGGCAATCTCGAAGCCGCGCTGCTGCAGACGCTCTAGGACCTGTAAATATAAACAGTGTTGTTAAAGCTGAGGCAGGTCACAAGGTTTAAAGTGACCATTAGAGTGTGGCCAAGCTTTGAAAAATGGAGAATATACCTTACTAAAATGATTGAATGTCAGTCAATCATAAACATCCTGTATATAGTTAGGTTAAAAAATTTGATCTGTGCTTTACAATGCCTCAACGCTTTCTCAAAGTGGTTACATTTTGAGTCCTTTATTCATTCCCTCCATAGTCACATGCTGGTGGTGGTAAACTACCTTTGTGGCCACAGCTGCCCCGTGGCATACTGACAGAGACATGGCATCCATTTTGCTTCAACAGCCTCTCCGACCACCAACAAAGACCAATCACACCCACATACCACTGAACAACGCCAACCACACTTACATATCCCATTTGACCTTTAGGTCTGCCTGCAACTACTATATCTAAAACATTTCTAAATGATTGTGAAACACACTCCTCCGTATCAAGGGTGGAGTATGGTCTAAAATTTTAACTATAGAGAGTGGCAAGTGCAAACATGCATACTCCAGGTATAAACAATTTTATTATCAAACAATAAATAAATAACTGTCAAGCCATGTGCATCTTACAGTAAAAAGTTTAACATCTCACTTTTATAATAACTTGTCAAATAAGCAATCTGCTGATTTGTTTTACACTCCATCCAGATGCTGCTTAATGCTTTGGAACCTGTAGTCACTATATATTGCAATGCTTAAACATTAATATGGCTTCTAACCTTTTGTTTACAACCGGGAGGCTGCAGAGCGCAGAATTTGAGAGTTGTCTAGTTAGTTGTACGCTGCCGAGTTGGAGTCTAGCATTGGAAATAGCTTTGGGAGTAACATACGGTCTGTGATGAGAATTTGGAATCAGACTTTTTCGATTACAACTCTTTGCCTTATTTCCATTGTTTTCTGGAGTGCATATGCGCCTGTGTATGAATTGTGGTGTGTGTGTGGAGCCTCGCAGACATCCACAGACGTGTCCAGGGGGGCTGTAGGATCACATTCCATCAAAGAGGCCCCAGGGAGCAGCCGGGCCTTTCTCTCTGCCACTTGGCTTGGTCTGGGCCGCTCAGAAAACCCACTATTTCTACCCAGCACCTTCCCGCCCCACCACCACCAAAGCCCTCAGGCCCAAGCCTCCGCCAAAACTACAAAGGTCCCTCTACTGCTAGCAGCCCCCCCCCCCCTTTCCTTCTCTCTCAAAAACCCCCGCCTTGCCTCCATTAGCTGCAGATACAGCATCCACCGGCGGCGAGCTTTAATAACCAAACAGGATTATGGGCCCCGCCTGGGGACAACCTGCCAGGGAGCGAGCTCAGTCTCTTGCTCACGCTCCACGACTAGCGCGCACACACACTTCAGAGACAGTTTGTTTGTGTGTTTTTAGGGAAAGCGATGAGAGATTTGACTTCTTTAGATGGAGACATAGGCCAAATCCCCGCAAAAACTTGTCTAACATGCCCATTTGCTTTCATTTATTCATGTTTGCATCATCAATGAATTAGTGAGATTTCAATTTGTAATCACATAGATGCAATATTGAAATATTCAAAGCGGAAAATCTATGAAAACAAGAAAATTAGATGGTTTTTTTTCAGAGCACGAGTGTCAATCAAAAAGCTTGGTCTGATTCAAAAACGGAGCATTGATTTGAAGCTCGCTAAACACTCAGGGGCACCATCTTGTGTCTATTGCATCCCAAATTGCTCACTTCCTCATGCTGTCAGCCTCTTCCCCTCAGTCCGCACATTCATGTTGACTATCTACCTTGATGGAAGATATCTCCATTTGTGAAGTGCACAATTACTGCCCTCACTGGCTCCATTTGCGATAGTCTATAGTGGCTGCACCAACAGCACCCACTATAGGGCCCAGTTTATAATCTCACTCAAACACCATCTGTTTTCCTCATGGGGACCAATTGTAGGATCAAACAACTTTGTACAATGTCTAGAGAAAGTAAGTGTACTAGTGTATAGATGCTGAAGTAAAATCACTTTTAAAATCAGCCCATAAAGAACTGGTGAAGATGCCACACTATAAAGTAATGCAGGTGTTCAACTGATACTTTGATGGATTTATCAAAGAACCTTAACCTAACAGTTTGTGTAATTTCACAAGACAGGAATTTGCACAATATATTCCATTATAACTAGTCTACGTCGCTGATTTTAAGCCTATTATTCTACAGTGCCATGCTATACTGTTTGTTTTGTGCATGATTTATATAGTCTGTTATGTAAAATAGTTAAAACAGAATAATACATATAGTCCATAATGCATATAGACGTGGCCACCATACCCCAAACACCAATTACACAGCACATTCATACATAGGAATTGTAATCTTATCCAAGGTTACAGAATGACCACTTTATCACTAATATGTAAGGTATACCTGGAAATCCTTCCTTGGGCACTTCATTGAATAATTTGAGAAACATAAGTAAACAATAAGAATCCAAAAAGTTGTGAACTAAACATAACCTCACATTCTCTTTGGGCTATTCATATAATCGTAAACTTTATTCTATGATTTATTGTTGATTACCAAGTTCTCAGAGCTATTCACAAATGTTTTGTAAGGCTTATTCTATCATAGTATTTGGAATTATTTAGAATATCAGTTCTTTTGACTTTTCAACTTAAAATCTGAGCAATTTACAATTATACAGTAGATCTGTGGAGTATGTGTTTAGTTCCAACGGCACTAGTTTCCCTAATTGCTTTTCACTACAGTAGTCCAATACAAATTTTATGCTTAGACTGGCTAATACCTTTTGACATACGATAGGAGCAGGTCAATCTAATATTCACATGACGCCTATTCACATGATTTACTAATCTAGATGTACGTTTGCTGTTACCTGGACAGAGTTGAGGTGGCAGTAGCCGTTGAGAGGGAAGCGGATGACATGTGTAGAGTCGTGGTTCCAGCCGGCGTTGACTGAGTTACACATGACGTCACCGATCTCCGGGAACACGTCTTCAATGAGGGCCTTGTCTCCGCTCAGGGTGATCCTCTCTCCCAGATCCGGAGCCACGCGGACCACCAGGCATTCACATGGACGAGACACCCGGCTCAGCTCCTGGTCCTGACGCCAACGCTCCAACTCAGAGAGCATCGGCTGCAGCTGAAAGTACCGGGCCTCCTCGTAGAGCAGACTGTAGTCCTGCACAACAAAACCAGGTAAACATTAGACCTGGGAAAACAATGTGATAATAATGCTGGTTGTTGCAATGTTGAAATACACTTTGTTTTAGTAGAAGTAGGTTGTTGCAATGTTGAAATACACTTTGTTTTAGTAGAAGGATTATACAGTAAATCTGTGGAGTAAGTTTTTAATTCCCCTGCACTAGTTTCCCTAATTGCTTTTCACTACAATAGTCCAATATAAATTTCATGCTTAGATTGGCCAATACCTTTTGACATACAATAGGAGCAGGTCTATCTAATATACTGTAAATCTTGCATATTATTTACTGCTTACTTCCCAGCAATGGCTTCCCAATATATTCTAAGTAATTTTAAATGAGTGGCCATCTTTTTTTAACATAACTGAATACCTTGGACACCTTTTCACATCAGCACAGTAATGTAGGTAATCTGTTTGCTGGAACAGCTACTTGTGGCACTGTTTGCACAACTTGTAATATTCATTTTCAATATTGCCCTTTATATTTTAGTTAGTACCCTCTTCGCAACAAGAATAGTCAACAGAACAATACTGTCATTTTTGAATGTCCTATCAAAATAGAAACTACATCAGTGGTAGGTTCCATTTTTTTAGTAAGTGAAAATATTTTCCCTACATATTATATGTTGTTAATTAGTATAGGGGCTAAATGGCACTGTTTATTTACATTTTCTTATGCATCTTTTCTAAAATGGTTCCTAATATGGCCTTAGCGTGAACTTGAGCCTGCCTTTTGTCTTTGCTTATTTTAGCTGACATACTTTACAGTGATTGAGTCACCCTGCAGACAGTCCATCAGATAATGTGGTTATTTGTTTTCTCCCAAGGCAAGTTCAGTAATTAAGGACTAAATGACAAGCAGCAATAAAAAAGAACTCTTACTGTATTGCATACAGTAAGACTTCTGGATGGATGCTTGGCTTGAGAACACAGGGCATTTTAATATTATAAACATAGACGCCAGTGGGTTTACTTTTTGTCTCTGTACAAAATTATTGCTCATCATACATTGAGACAGTGCAAGAATTAAATTATATTCCTTTTTTTAATAATCATTGACTATCATGGACTAATTTTGGCATACTTTGGCCAATTACAGGCTCTTGTAGTAAAAATGAAACTTTTTCTTTGTCTGATGGGTGATTTTATTGGCTGATTGGCTCTTCCAGCTTGTCAACATTGAATAACTAGGCTCACGCTGTCGTACACGACAGCAAAGTGTGGCATATAAATGCTATGGTGTCAACGGCCACCTTATTCAGCAATGGTATGATTTCTAAAGGTTTTTATATTGTTAACGAGCAATTATAAGGCCCCACCCCAAAATCTGGAAAAATATGGTAAGGGTCTATTTGACTTTTGTGATTTGTCTGGATGTTTTTTTGTTGCTGCTTACATTATAAATGAATTACAAAAAACACATTCAAAAGTTATCTTCCTAAAACAGATTTCGCCTACTGTGACTACTACTACTTTCCCTGTAGTGTGGACATAGCCTTAGCATTCATTGTGTGCCCCTAACTTGAAGAACTGCTGACTGATGGCTGATGGCGACATCTTCCAGTTTTCTCGACGGACATTTACTCACTTTGAAGTCGTCCGGGATGAGGAGCTTGGACGTCCTGAGGAAGTTGAGGATGTAGCGGAACATGTGTCCATCCCTGTCAATGAAGTAGTGCTGCTTCAGGCTGTCCAGGACTATGGGCTCTGTGCCATCAAAGAGCCGACCGATTCTACCAGGGCAAAGAGGGGAGGGGAGTTGAGTTTAGGCAATTCGTCCCCATGTTTGCATTGCAGGAGTTCAAGACGTATTTGTTACATCACCTACTTCTTTTAATCTACTGTGTCTGCTTCTTGTGGAGCAGACACAAAATACTAAAGCTGAGAAATAGTTCACTTAAGGGGACACTACATATTTTTCTGCATATGCAACTGAGTAAGACCAATTTTTGATTGTCCAACAGATGAGAATATATTCCCCCTACCAGCATGCTTTGGCCAATGTTTGCATACATGTACATTGATGCTCCTGTAGTACTGCCTATGTGTGAAACACACACACACACATACACACACACATGGGAGAATGCAAGATGGATTAATTCAGTTTCATTGAGTCTGGAGACTAGCAACTATAGGTCTTAGGTAGTATACACCAGGGCAATTGCAGGGCTACGACAGAGACACTGATTGACAACTGTTCACTCTCACTATCATTCACTCTTTGGATTGGGGAGGGAGAAACTCAAGGAGGATATGCAGACTCCACTCAGAGACTCGAGAATCAAACCCTCAGCCTCCTTGCTAATTGTAAGTAATAGAGTTTTGAGAAGTGTATCTTTAAATGATCTAAACAATGTACTTTAACGTTTTAGAATGCATCACAACAATAAGCAGGCAGGGAGAACAATGGCGATATAAGACAAGCAAGAAGGCAAAATAAACAAGCTAAATCAGAGGTGTTGTGGAGGTCAGGGCCAGCTGGTGGAAGGGTGCCTGAGGTGGGTGCCAGTCACCCTAAGGCCAGCGCTCAGAGCGACAGAGCAGCCCCGCAGCCTCCAGATGGCCCCTCACCCTTTGGCCCTTTACTGCTGCTGCGACATCTGTCAGAATAACCAAGTCGCTTTTGTCTGCATGCTGCACTTCTTATTCTTACTGTTTAGTGGTATAGCTTTAAGATATGAGATTAATCATAAACTATTCCAGCTAGTAATAATGACTTTTGCGGTCTCGGACTTACCTTGATTCGGGGAATTTGGTTAATGTAGCCAGACTGCTGGTGTACATGTGTCCGCCCACGTCAATGTGCACAGGAGCGTTGGACTTGGTGAGCTGTGCAGGTGTTGGGATGCCCTGGTTACTCAAGGGGGACACTGGTGACCGCGTGATCATGGGCCTGGACATGCTGGAGCGATTATCCTGGCAAACCACAGCAGAGAAAACATCATTAGAGATAGCAAACTTTAGTATTTTTGTGAACATTTTCCTGATGCTTAAGATACACACACATCTGAATTGTGAACAGATCTATATATTGGAGTCATGTCAGAGTTAAAGAGACTCATTTCGGTTCAAGTTAGAGCACCCTGACCTTGACCTGAATGTTGCCACAATCCTCAAGCATCTCCACCCGAGGGCGACAATCTACAAAACTGAATTAATTTGGAGCATCAATTTCACCGTTTCTGAAATGAGCAATAATGACTCCAGTGTGCTAATAAGATTTTGGTGAAATGTCTCAGTACTGTTAACCTACAAACACCATCTTCCCGAGGGCTGATGAGAACACGAAAATATTCTGCAAGTTCACTTATTTTTGTAGTCTTTTCTTTATGTATTCCTTCTTCGTGACTGTTGTTTTTGCACTAGAGGTACAGTATCTTCAAATGTACAAATCTTTCTGCCAATATATCCCCAAGAGCCACTTACTGATTGAAACAGTGCTACTTTGTCAAGGTTACCATGACAATAAAATATGTAGCAACTTGTTCAATACAAAGACAGGCAAGTAGTTTGTAGACACTTTTCACAACGCACAGTAAGGAAAAGTCATTTTCCCCCAAACCCCGTTTAGCAGTCTTCACTAAAGCAAGTTTTGAAAAAGAGGTAATAAAGAACTGGACACAGCACTACGGAAAATGACAGGTTTGTTTTTGCCTTTAAACTTTAGTGCATGCGTTTTCAGAACAACAAGGGCTAGAAGATACAATAGGCTTTCAAAAATACGACAAAAGCGCACAGCGCAACAGCATATACAGTCGTGTCTCCCGGACTTTACGCAGTTACCTGAACCGGCATCACTGTGTTAGGAGAGGAAGTCACCGAGTGGTCATTCTGCTTGAGCGACGCGGCGGGCAAAGGCTCTCCTCTCACGGCGTACATGTCCCTAGTCTCCGCCGCTCGCATCGGCAGCCGCTTGAGCGTGCCATGCACCGCCTCGTCCGCAGAACTGATTGGACGCGCGCGCTTCCTCGCCTTCTGATGCGTTAAGTCCATGATATCCGTTTCGTCCATTTACAGCGGGGACTTCAGAGTGAACAGGGGTGTATTTTACCCCCCTGTCAAAATATATGGTGGAGTAAAAGAAAAAGAATGAGGAGGGAAGGCAGCGTACAGCAGCGGCGTCGTGCCTGTCACACGGAGCAGCTTCTCTTTGCAATGGCTGGGAGAAGTCAAAGCCCCCGACAACATTAGCATTGTAGCGCCTGCGGCTTTTCTGGGCTGTCGCTGTTTCTGTGGCAGGTATGTGTGTCGCATTTTCACAAGAAAACAGTCAAAACCAAAGATTTTTGCAGCTAATACAGATGTCACGTGTTGGTCCTGTCCTGTCACCGCTGCCCTTTGCCCTTTTTTGTTTGGAAAATTCACCCTTCTCCTTTTTCCGCTGACATACATAGGTTATCTTCTCTGGTTGTGATTAAGTCGAAGCAAATCAAACCCAAGCCACGTTTTAAACTGTGACCAAGCACCTGGACCAAAATGCCCCTTATTATCTCCACCCACAAACGTATGTCACTCCAGTTTGGCCACATGCATCAGCTGACAGTTTTGCCCATGTAATCTGACACTATTGTACAATGATAACAAAAATCATCAAGCTTTCTTTCTTGGCATTGTCAATTCACCATTATATGCACAACAGATAATACAATATAGGCCTACACAATGGAGCACCTGCAAAGAGAAGACGTTTATGTAGTCACAGTAATATTAGCCTACATATGAACTGAAGCAGACTAGCCTAGAAGTTCTGTCTAAAGTTGAAAGCTTTCACACTTTCAGACATTCGTCAATCAACACTGACTTGGCAAAATGACAGTTGGTTGCCTTGCTAATTACAAAAATATGTGGGCTAATTAAAAATGCAATTCTACTGCACGCCCACCAGAAAGCTAGCCTCAGTGAGTGTTCAAACAACCAGTTGGATGGAAAAAATTACAACCACACTGTTTTTGATGTTTTTGAGCTAACTCCAACTCTCTTTCATTACTAGTTCCCAATTGCCCCATTCTGGACACATTTGTATGACTGCTCCATCAACAATGCAAAACCACTAATGACATATGAATTACAAGCACACTTGAAAGTACTGTTACATGCCTCGGCCGGGCTGTTTTTCCCCTCAGAAAAAAGCTGGGAATCCACAAATTTTAATAACATTTAGATTAAAATTAATTAGTTCAACCACTGGCCTTAAAACATCCACACTCCTGCGTCTCATTGGCAGTGCGAGTTTCACACCTAGATACCCAAT
This sequence comes from Hypseleotris bucephala, assembly GCA_036025885.1. NCBI lineage: Eukaryota > Metazoa > Chordata > Actinopteri > Gobiiformes > Eleotridae > Hypseleotris > Hypseleotris bucephala. The sequence goes on from JAVQKG010071646.1 coordinate 10,277, forward strand.
TAGCAATTAAGCTTGCCTTTGAGTGTAAGGCCTCCAATGCTTGCCGTGTGATCCCGCTCTGATTTGCATGCCATTTGTGCACGCGCTGATAAGCCAAGGCAGCAGCCATATACATAGTTTTAAAATTCAACTCCTGAATCCCTCGCAGAAGGCAAAGGGGCCTAGAGGGCAGAACGGAGGAGAAATCACATGGCTGCTCTTCAAAAGGGGACCTGTGTAAGGCAGCCGGCAAAGTGCGTGGGATCACACTCCGAATGCAGGTAATTTGTTCCCTGACTAATTTGTGGAGATGGTGCTGTGTGTGTGTGTGTGCCCGTGGAGAGTAAGTTCTGAAAACAGCTCGGTGGAATTGGATTTCCTCAAAGCCTTGTCATCGCAAAGGTGGATTGAGTGTAAAATCTGTAAGGCATTATGGAAAATTGCAGAGGGAGAGTGAAAGAGAAACAGGGAGTTCGGGTGGGTGGGAATTTTGAGGAGGGTGACGGGTCGGAGGAATGAGTTTGAGTATTGAAAAAAATCGCGGGGAGTTTGTGGAAGTCGATGCACTACTTCCAGGCTTTTGTTGGACACATGTTGACTATTCTACCACTTTTGGTCATGCTCAAGAAAATTACTAACAGAAACACTTGATCAGCACATGGATGTCACGATGGCAATTAGTGCATCCATTGACAAAGACGCACTCACTGGCCACTATTTTGTTTGTTGTTCACTATTTTTGTATTTTGAAGGCCTATTTACCGGCTTCACATTGCATCAAGCTAAAAATATTTACTTTTTACCAACGCCAGGAGGTTATGTGATCGTCTCTGTTGGTGGGCGTGTTTGTTTGCGTGCGTGTGTGTTAGCAGGATTCTGCAAAAACTACTGGACGAATTTGGATGAAACTTTCAGGGAAGATCAGTGCAAGTCCAACAAAGAAGTGAATAAAATTGGGTACATCTGCGATGAATATTAATTAATTAATTTTCTGAACAGTTACATATGATGAAGACGCTGAACTAGATTGAGTTTGGTACTTCTGTGATGAATAATAATTAATTAATTACTTGGAGCATTTTATTGGAGCCATTACTCCTAGTGAACATTAAGCAAATCTCATGAATTTTGGCACAGTGACCTGGGCTATTGTCTATTTATTGGACATGTGCAAATTATCACAGTCGAATGAAGAATTCCTCTATAGCGCCCCCTGTTTTGGATCCCTATGGGACTCTGGATACATACTTTGTCAGAGAGCAATGGAACTTGGCACAGTGATTCTCCAAATTGTGCTGAACATAAAATAGTATTATGGCCCCGCCCTATGACAAACAGGAAGTCGGCCATAGGTTGAAATTGGGAAGTCAGGTAGATTTGACAGCCTCTAACTTGCACATACTTTGCCCGATTACACTCAAACTTGACCCCACCCCTACACCTGAACATATCTGACCAGTATGATGAAACTTACCTTCAATAGCGCCACCTATGGACTACATGCAAAATGTACTTTTAGGAAAATTTACACAACTTGGTAAAAGCATTTTTCACAAACATCCAGACAAATCAAACACGTCAAATAGACCCTTCCCATATTTGTCATGGTTAGGGGGCGGGGCCTCTTAATTGCTCGTTAACAATATAAAAACCCTTAGAAATCACAGATTAAAGTAGCAGTTAGTGTCAAAACATTGCATAGTGGAAATTAGCTGCCCTGGCGTCGTTATGCACTCTCCAAGTGCTTTCTAGTTCCATATGAAAAGACTTATGAAAAACCTTGAAACTCACAAACGTGTTCAGAGAATGGTTTGGCAGAGTTAAAATTTGCAGTGAGGGGCGGTTCTTAGAGTAAATGCCATCAGACTAGTATGAGGTCTTCATCTTTGAATGCACAAGATCATAAAACATGACCTCACTAGATGCCACTTTATTAGGTACAATGTCAAACTAATGAAGTGGCCAGCAAGTGTCAACAAACAACACAAAGATCTTATACTTCCAGGTTTAGTTAACAGTAGGACTGGGACAAAATACTGCCATTCTGATATATCGTGATTTTGGTGATACTGTATCGATATATCGGAATTCATTTTTTGCCTTATTCCACAAATTTTAATCTGGCAAAACTTTTTTTTTCTCATTTTGAGAAAGTATAGTTGTTTGAGATATAGTTTACACACGTTAACTGTATTTCATAATCCATTTATGGGAGTACAGTTTAAAAACTTGATTTGTTCTTTTCAAAACAGTGATATATTGTAGATTATCATGTATCGTATATCGATTAACTGCAATTATTGCCATATAGTGATACTATCAGTATCGTGAGCAATGTATCGCATATCAAATTCTGAGATACCCTGTGATTCCCAGCCCTAGTAAACAGCTTAAGGCACTGACTGATTTTTCAGATTTGAGCTAGCACATCATTCTGTCATCTTGAACTTGGTTAGAACTGTATGGAAAGTACCGAATGTACCGTTATGTTTGCTACCTTCATGGTCTGCCAATGCTGAAACTTTTTATATTCAGTGAAATGTGAGAATGTTCCTCATCTAAGCAGTTTGTATAATTTTGCTGCACCACAATATGCACAAACAAATCTAAAACAGGCGTAGTGCATCAGGAATAATTAGCCTGCTCGAGTTACTCCATCTATATACAAAGTTGTCATTTGGGACTTGCACACTATAGCTTTATGGCGCTCTAAAACTTGGTGTATGGTGACATTGCACGCACATGTAATAGTAACACTTAGCTTTCAAATGTCTGTCCTCCAATGCAGCTTGTCTGTATATTGCAAAAGACACAATTAGCATTTCAGATGAGAGCATTAACATTCGGTCAGAGGCAGGCAGACTGTTATTTACATAATCTGGATGGGTTGTCTCTGCTTTCTAGCCGGTGGCCATTTGCTTCAAATGTCCACACACACCAAGAGCACACTTTGGGGTAGGTTTACTGTATATTGTCTGGGCTGGATGGAACAGCAACATGTGTAGTTTTCAGCCTGAGGGAGAATACTTACTACTTATTACATTAATACTTTTAATTTGAAAGTGTCAGGAATGTAAAAAATAAAAACAGTAATGAATAATGGAGGTTTAAAATATTCATAGACACAGATGACAGGTCACTGGCCATGGCCATGCAGTTCCAGTGACATAAAATGACAGCCAACCACTAACTCATATTGAATTTAGAGTTGCCAATTTACCGCAATCCTTTGGAGTTAGCAGCTGCAGCACCTGCTCAGAGACTATGGTAACATAGGCAAATCCACACAAATATTATAGTTTAAATAATTTTTAATCTGGAGAGAAATTCTTCAAATAAGTATGACCTTAGATTTTCAATATAAATGGTAAGACAGCTTTAAGGCCTTTTAGAACTAAGACTATTTGCCATAATCAGCAATACACTTTATTTTTTTTTATCAATGGCTAAAAAGTAATTACAAATATTTGTCTTAAGTTGTCGCTAATAAAGTGTCAGAATGGCATCCAAGCTTAAGGCTGTTACACTTTTAACCTTATAAAAATTATCCACAATAATGACGAGGGCGTGTGTATCTGATATGATTTTACAGGGTGCTACAGAGCATCAGCATGACATCACAGATGAGGAAGTGTGATCAGTCCTGTGTGGCTGCAGGCTGTTGGTAACAGTGCTCACTAGAAGCACAGAGCTCAATGTCTCGGGGCGCGGGAGTGGCAAGGATTAACTATTCAACACGAAGTCCAATAGTGAGCCGTAGTGTAGTGTCAAATGTGTGGCAAACTTACTCAACTTCTGCACAAGTTCAACACTGCTCTTTGAAACTAATGCTGCGGGAGTTGTGACTACAGCGCCATCAAGTGACCTTTCCAGGCATTCCACGTGTTAAAATACTGGAAAAGACACTATTTGCTTTTTAAGTTGTATGTGAGGAGAGGATTGAGGATATTGTTCATGATATGTTTTTTTTTACATACACTCATAATATTTTAAAAATACAGCAATTTATCAATTTGACCAATAAAGTGCTTTAGGCCACAAGTTATTTTTTATAGTACTAGCCAGCAAACGTTCCAACCATCTATTTTCTAAATAAACCTGAAAGATTCAAACACTTTTATGACTTTTTGTGCGTTGGGGTCACGTCTCTGGAGTTTTTACGCACGGGCTGTACACAAATCACCATTTCCATCCACATAATATCACTCTTTCATTGTACACAAAGTCAATATTTATTCATAATGTTAACTTTATATGTTGTAATGATTCATATATTGCGTGCGTAAAGGAGAAAGGTACAGGAGAAGGAGAAAAAGCTAAATCGCCTCGGGCAAAATTACTCCACAATGGCGTCTTTCATTAGGAGATCTGGGGCAGTCAGGGAAAGAAGAACAGTTTGTCGACTAAACTAACTTACTGCTACGAGAAGGCAAGCGTAAATTTACGGTTTGTGTAAGTTGTATTTAAGTTACAGTGCTCCAAACGCCGCTGAGACACGGTGATACGAGGCGAAACGCGCCAGAAGCGATACAGTGGAGAAGTACAGTGTAATCTGCCTAACGCCACACGCACACTGCACACACCAGCTGTAGTCTACCATTGATATACTGTCACAATTGTACTTATAGTGACAATAGCCAGGAAGTGGTTAAATATTTCTTATAAGAAACTGTACCGCTCGGTTCGTTTGGCACATGCGTAAAAGCTGCTGCGCCTCGAATGTCCCAGTCCGCGCGGTTGTGGGAAAGGAAATACGAGCAAAGCGAATAAATCCTCGCTTACCTGGAACACACAGCGGGATAAAGTCACTCTTTCTGACCACCTTTCGCTCCTTTTTGTCCCCCACGAGCGCCTTCTTCTTCGCCTTCCTTACACCGCGGAGAAATGCAATAGCTCGGCTAAGGTAGACAGAACAAAATACTGAGAATACTAGCTCCAGGGCTCTCGAAACCCCTCAAGGCAAAGATCAGGATACAATTAGCTCATGTCTCTGCCCCAGTCTAAACCAATCTGTAGAATACAAAACCTCCCAGCTACAGGAGAGATCAAGCACCACTAACAGCAGCGCCTCAGTGCAAGAATTTATACTTTTTTATAAAAATCATACGAATAAACCTCGTCTTGCGTTTTCTTCTTTCTTTTCTCCTGCCTCTAACTTGCCTATTGCTCCCCTCTCGAGCAGATTTTAATCGTTATGATTAGTTTTGATGTAACATTCCCCCGGGCAATCGCTACAAATGGATGGAGTGTTTCTTTGCCAGAGAGGAAGGCAGCAGATGATGATAATTATATAGATTGTTGCTTGGACTCCTTTGATATGTTTTTATAGCTCGTTCCTTTGTTGCTCATAGACTAAAAACTAGTCGGATTGTATGCGTAAAATGGACGTAATGGACGTATACACTTGTTGATTAATCAAATACAATTAACGAAATGCTGTTAATAAGCCATTTAAATCAGCTTCCTCTGTTTTTTCTTCCTTTCCTCACCTCTTTGTAATCTGTTCAGTTCCCTTTGGACAACCTCCAGATGACGTAGTTGTATAAATAAGCACTTGCAGCTTGCCTTGCCCCAATCAAGTCTGAATCAGTGCCCCAGGCTGGTGCGCGAGCTCATTTCAAATGTTCAACCATGCATGATTTCGGGAAGATTGAGGCACTTCTAAAGCTTTTTGCACACTCTTTCACGCACACGGTACAAGTAATACGTGCAGTAAATAAAAGTAAGATGAGAAATAAACGGCATATGAATCTATAAGTTTGGGGTTACACTGGTGTTTATACTTGCATGAGACAAACTGAGACAGAATGAGGCTCATATTCGCCCCCTACTGTTGACAGCATCATTTGTTAGCGCGAGACAAGAAATCAATGCAGCCATGTTTATTGTAACAGAAGCAGCTGAGGAATTATAGGCCCATACAGCAAACCTAACGTTGTTCTGAAAATACATTACACATTATTACTATACTACATTGTTATTATGACTAAGCAGAATGTACTTCTTAAAATAACAATTACAATTTAAAAGCCATATAAATCTCATATACAGATTATGTTGAATTGAATGCGAAAACTTGGACTACCACACTTGGACTGCCATTGTATTGTAACAGAAACAAGAGGTTGGGGGTTAGATTGATCAGCCAACACACTCAGTAACACAAAAAATATAAATTTAATAAAAAATAAAAGGTTAAATGGTTGTTTGTAAGTCCAGCAACCTTGGAGTTGAATGAGTAAGTAAATTGATTATATACAGGTCAGTTCAGTGTAAAATTTAAGAAAGCATTCCCATGGTCAAAGTGGCAGAAGTGTCTCAAAATGTACCGTGAAACTTATCCGACCATTTAGCTTCGAAGTTTATACTCCATTTATATATATCTGATGGCTCTGAGTAACATTATCTGTTGTGTTCTTGTGCTGGGTTCCATCTCTTCAAGTTTTTACGTGTTATTTGTTCAAAGTTAACATTTGCTTTGGCATTCTCACCCATAGAACAGTCACTCACTGGATGTAACTATTCTCTGTATTATTGTGAAGTAACTGTCTCACATTTCAAGTCAATGAAATAATCTTTTATCTTCATTATCTTCAACATGTGGATGGTTTCATCAGAGGTGCCAAGGGCAGAGTGGGGCCCCTGAAGGTTGATCACATAGAAGTTGCAATTAAATAAAAGTTGTGTCCATCAAAAGTAAAAAAAACAACAATATTAATATTGATTATACTAGCTGTTTTGAAATGTGAATATTTGGCACTGTGTTATGTTGTTAAAGGCCCCTTGTGAATTTCTGGCTTGGGCCCCAATAGACTGTAACAGGGCCTTTGGGTTGGATGCAGTTACATAGGATAATTAGCTATTTGAGCTAACAAGCAGGTGGGTAGATCTACTTAATAAAGTGGCCAGTAAGTGTACCTGTAAATTATGCTAATTGAAAACATTTACAATTTCAAGTATAATATTCTGCATAAAATTATTATTGCTGGCAAAAACGCCTAAAGCAATATACAAACCACTGAAACACACATTCAAACTTGAAATCATTGTGTGTTTATTTACCTCCAAATCTGACAATAGACGAGCCATTTTGCTTTCCATCCTCATCCAGCAACTATTAAACTTTCCACTTTTTGACCATCGTGTCCAACAGGAAAACAAACACTGGGTTAAACTGTTATGATGAAGTTATTGGGCCTGGGGGTTAACGGCTGCATGGCGCACAATAGACTGCAACCCAGCAACACACACCCAGGGCAACACACAAACACACACACACAAACACACACACACAAACACACACACACATTATTATTCCATTAGCCTGACAAACTATAGTGAACAGAGATAGCCCCAGGCCTAAAACCCCCATACGTTATCTATTTTCCACTCAAATGGACCCTATTCTTAAGGGGATCCTCAGCCAGAAATATGCATCAGATGTTCCAAAGTCTAACAAGTAAACCTTGGTGGTGCCTTCTTGCCAAAATCTGAGTGTTTGTTCCGATCCTGTGTTCTAATAGTGTTATTTTCCTTGGATCTAGATAGCAGTGTTATACAGCAGCAACAACAGGCTAGCTTTGGCTGACAAATGATCCAGATTGTTCACAGATGTGGGTTTGTGCCTGAGATCTACAGTGACATCATGGGTTTGGAGAAGGTTGCAGTGGAAAATGGAGCGTGCAGGCTGGAATTCTGGGAAAGTGATCAGAGGAAATGTGGAGAAAAGGGTCGTATAGTGGAAGACCAAGTTTGTTTTTAGTGTTGAATTTGTTTTAGTTTGATTCAATGACAACAAATAGAAGATCTTTCAGAAGTGGTACAGGGCAGAAGAGATAACTCCTTTCTATGAGGGATTGCTACAGTTGATCATTCACATAGGTAATTTATCTAGGCTTGGGGCTGGTAGAAACTGTTTTGGGATCAAATGCTCAACCTTCTAATTGAACTACCAACTACTTGTTTACAGTGTGTAATAAATATTGCATGTTTGGTCACGCTAAAGTCACCATAATGTATGGTGCATTTGGTTGTGTGGTTCAAATCACATCTTGTACCACCACGCACCCATGTATCACCGTTGTACACTATTTTGTAACACAATATTTAAGGCAAAACTAGGTAAAAAGCTTTATATTGTATTTTTACCCCTGTTGCTGTTGCATTGTTTGTTGGTCTGCATTATCATTTAGCAGTTGGACTGGGGTTAAATTATTATTTAAGGAAAGTTCAGGATTTATAAGGAAGATAATTGTTTTTGTTGTGTATTTTTACTGGTCTGAATGCTTAAGTTTTTAAAGTATTCAGTGCCAATGAAGGATAGTTTTCCGACTTCCGCAAAAACACTAACTCAAGTACTTAGTCTGCGAACCAGGTTAAACATATCTCCAGCCAGCCTTAATGTGCTTAAAGAACCTAGCGTTAACCTCACACCAAAATCTAACTACATACATTTTTAGTCCATAAATTTGCAATATCCAGAAGCACAATGGTGGCAGTCATGAGGGTTTAGAGTAATTTCACTATCTAGAGGTCAAAAGTTATGTGAGATGCCTTTAAGGTTATTCTACAGAAGTGTGGCATTACATCAAAAATCAATGTGGCAATGGTCTTAAAAGAGTGAACACATTTGCCACATATAACAAGCCCCTTGACTTGCTACAGTTAAATACTAAAGTAGGCATCAGTCATTGTTGTATCACTATTGTTGCACTACATTCTGCAAACTGTAAGCTAGCTTCTCACTTCCTGCCTGGTTTTTGCCTACTATGAGACATGCAGTTTTTGCCGGGAGCACATTAATAGCTGCTGTACTGGCCACACCCCTCTGATGGCCTGTGGTTATGTAAGCGAGTGGGATGGATAAAGGCAAAGTGCTGAAGCCGCTCCAGAGCTTGACTCAACCATGGCCCGAGGGGTTGCACAGTTTTAGGCCAGTACTGTTCATCAAATATTATCTCTGGCACGTCGAAATTCACCTTCAGGAGAGTGTTTGCATAGGCGTATTGTGTAGTCCAAGCCATGCCGTCAGTACAGCCTTGGGTGCAGAAATAGTAACAATGGTTATTATGTGATATGAGAGAAAAGGCCTTTTGTTGAAGGAGGTACATTGAGACTAACATCAAGCATCAGTACTGCAGTTACAGTAGTTCATGTTTAGTTCAAACATACTTGTGGATAACCTCTTGGTAGAACATTTAAAAGGAAGCCAGATATATTTTGGCAGATTTTGCAGATATAATAAAACTTATAAGCCATAGTCCACTTAAATCAAACTTTCAGTATAACATTACTGTAGAGTAAAATACAGTTAGCACAATTGGAGTGTTTTTAATGGTATGAAAAAAGGTAAGGTAAGAGAAAACTCCTAAATAGAATCCATATTATATAGGATATATCATTCTTCCATAATTTTAATCAAAGTGATTATTCACATATTTAATTTGGCATATGTTTCCCATTTACCTGCCACAGCTTTCTCTGTTTACCTGGGATGTGATAAGCACAGGAATATAACCTATAGGGCAAGAAATGGTGTTTTAGTACTATGCTGATACCTTGGTCTAGAAGATGACGATCAAGCCCCATTCAAAACAAATGTAAGTCATAGATTTATTCATTTTCAATCACAATTTTTTATCCCCTCCTTTTAGTGGAGTCTCCTACTCGTCCCACTTGTAGTGTCTGCCTTAAGTTGTGTCTTAGCCGTCCCAACACTGGACAGAGGACAGTGACACCAGTGTGAGGAACAGAGACAAGAGGAGGGGCGCCTGGGTAATGCTGCGAGGCTCTAATAAAATGTAATCCTATTAAATGGTTCCCACTAGAGGGCAACAATAATAAAGGTTTCCCTAATAACACAAGCGACCCAACCCAAATGGAAAACAGCTCCTGCGGTCAAGTCCCACACTTGTACATATATCCTCTCATTAACCCACTGCTGTTGGGCCACATTACACCAACAGGCCTTGGAGATTTCACTGTGATGGTGAAGCAAGAGTTAAGTCAAACAAATGTGTTTCATCAAACTGCAGTTTGGGCTGCTCTGCATAAAGGAATAGATGGTGGGAGGCAGAGGAGTGAGGGAATGTGCGGGTGGGAAGTTGGGGAAAGCAGAGCCCCTGAGGAAACCAATCAGAAGTTCTCCTCCCTCCCTTCCTGTGTCAGAGCCACCGGGGTCTCAGGTGTGTGCTCCATGAGCTAATACCTCCAAACACCATTGTTTGTGCTACACTAATCAGACTTTTACAAATTATACTTTTGGAAATGATAGTCCTATCATTGGTAAACAAATGTGCAATATCATTGAGGTACATTGTATAGTAGATCTTATAGCATAAGAACTAATAGAAAATACAATGAATATGAAGGTATGTTAGGCAAAAATAAAATGACATATTCTTTTGTATAAAGTTGTAAAAAGTAAGACCCTGTTTGAGTAATGTAAAGTAGAAATGGCAGTGCTGGCTGCAAAATAACATAAACACAACTCTCATATTTATGTGATTTGATAATGTAATGAACAAGTCCTTCCTCTGCCGACTATCTCTCACAGACACAGTCAAATATTCATCATAAGTGACAAGGTGAGTGAGAATATCCATCACACTGTGGAGACAGCCCGAGTTATTAAGTGAGCCAATGTAACAGTATTACAAAACCCGGAATAACAAGTTATTTATCTCTCTTTGCATGTGTGTATATGTGCTGTGTGTGTGCGAGAGTGTGTCGCCTGCCTTCCTCTTCCTGTAGCACCCTCCAACCCCAGAGCCGCACACTCAAGGCAGTTTCCAGAATCAAACAATTTCACGCAGCTACTGGAGGAGGAAATGAACTGAGCCCAGAGCAATAATAAAATTATACAAATGTTATTACAGACTCGCCTGCTACTGTCCTACTTTAATTCAAATTTGGGCACTCCAGGCGCCGCTGGTGGCACAGACCTTCCTGAATAAATCAACATTAGCTTACGTCTAAATTATTAAGGAAGTGCGAGACTTTCTTGTTTATAGTATAAATTATTAAACAAGTGTTTAACGCTTTTTTTTTACCATGAATCCCCAAACATTAATTGCTAATGATCCTAAAGGTGTATGTTTTTATCATTTGCCCTTTCTGTTCTGGGAATTGAAAGTTCCAACTCAGGTGAATATGCCTGTTCTCATTTATATAGACCTAAGATGCACTTCGTAATATACATGATTCATAGTAATATAGTAAGATGTGCAAATTAGGCTCCAGTGGCAACAACATCTTAAGTTTACGGCATCAGGGTGTTTTAGTGTTTAGTCTTTATTCATTTGAATTAAATTAACTTTTACAATACCAAACTAGCCACAATTTGACAGAGACTTTTGCCCAGGCACTAACTAATTATTTCTTTCATTTGTTACCCTTTGGTTTTTGTCTATATCCCACAAGTTATTGAATTTCCGATAATAGAATGTTCTTCCAATGATACAGCTGGTGTTCTAGATCCACATCAGAAAAACTTTCTTCTTAGGGCCAGTATTATGATATTACTTTTTCAACTATTTATATTACAACTCAAACCAACAAATAAATATCATTATGTCCCAGACGAGCCCCCATTTTACCCCAATATATCATAAGTCCAGTTGTTAGTTTCTGCAGTATATGTATGCAAAGTAGTTGGGAAGTCTGAAATGACAGCACTGCTCAACAGCTTGATTAAAAGCAGTTTGGAATGTGTACAACCAGACAGCTGAATCAGAGCCACTTTAATATACACTCTAGACTCACTTTATTCTAATTGAGCTTTGGGTAACGCTTTATTTTACATTTTCCCTCAACTAAATTGTATCTACCTCATTAAGTAATGTAATGTAATACACCATGTAACAAATTTAATACAATGCAACTAAATTGTACCTAACCCTACCCTTAACCATTGTGTATGTACAATTTAGTTGTACGTTTTTCCAGTTTGTTACACAGTGTAATACATTGTACTTAATGAGGTATTTAATGTAGTTAAGGGATAATGATGCAAAATTAAATGTGACCGAGGTTTGTACTTATTTAGAGCCACACACAGAGAGGAGCTTTGTACATCACATCTATGTCTGTCTGACAGCATCTCACTTTCAATTGCCCAAAAAGCATGTTCCATTAACATCTCTATATCACAGTTATCAAATTCAGAACAACACTATGTTTTCAATTCAACAGGAGGCAGTTCCTGTCACCTGTCCCAGCCTGTCTAATCATCACATAAGTGAAGGTGCATAAATCAAATTTGAATGAGCCTACTTTACATCTTTGTGTCCCAGGAGGAATAGCTCAGTGAGTAAAGCATCACATTTATGCAGGCAGTATAGATGATTAAGGGGAATTGAAATAATGCTGGCCTCTAGCCACGAGGCCTAAAGGGAAACAGGCAGAGTGCCCACAAGTGAAGGACTGCTTTAGTGATGATGGTATATAGCAGCACATAAAGAGGGCTAGGGCTGCACATTACATTTAAAATGTTCACTATCTATTATGTAAAGCCTCGTCTCACAAATAAAGGGATAGCCATTGACACTGAATGTAAAAATAACCATCCAGTTGAGCATTGAGTTGTGTTTAGATATAAACTGTGTGAGAAATGGCATCTGTAACATTCTTACTAAGTGGTTGTGGGCTTGATTCTTGTGGAGAGTGAATAATCCTTTTGAGTGAAGTCTGCCTGATCTTACTATGAGAGGCTTACTCACATGTACAATATGTTTTAGAAAACTTGGGGGAAAATGCCTGTTGTGACTGAAAGTAAAGTAAAGTCGTAATTTTCTTTTTGTTGATGTGTTGATATGGGGCTGATGAATATTAGATCTACATCCTTTTACAGAAATGATAAAATATCTTGTTGAACTGAAATTAATTTTAGAGTGATGCCAACTATTGGAATATCCATAATGTTAGAAACAACTTATTGTCAAGTGTATGCAAACACTAAACAATAAGTGTTTGCATACACTATTTAGCTTTGTAACATCCGAATCCCCATTTTACTCCAACATGAGCAACTTTATGTAGTGGATAGAGTTTTGTTACTTTCACATCCAAGGCTCGTGCCTGCCCTCCCCTGGAGAAATACAATGATGCTTACACAAATAGCAATGACCGCTGTGTCCAGTAGGTGCTGCTGTTGTCTAACACAACAAAAGACAACGCAGGAGTAAAAACTACTTTCTTTTTAATCTTCATGGCCTTCTCTTCTCTCAGTGCAATACAGCAGCAGGAAGAGTGGAGCTGATGATTTCCTGTGCGGTCCATACAGAGAGAAGATTGAATTGCACCTGTTCCTTTACAAAGTGTAGACATAGCCTCTATTTTGTATCACAAAGTAGGCTCATTTCCTGTGCTATGCCTGAGGGAATGAGATTACACCAGTTTTACTCACATACAGAGCATATACGGTGGACGTTTATCTGTCCATAGGGAGGCATTTTAAAGGTGGGTTCGGTCAAGATAACTGCCACACAAATATGATTGGAAGGTTTTATGGAGGCGTATTCTGATCAAGGTTGTAGTTGTGGACTCCATGTGAAAGTGTAAACAATTTAAGGTTCTGCATAAATGTATTCATAGATCTCATGTTGGAGAGGCCTTTATTATTTTGTCTATACACTATGTCACATTGTTCTGTGTGACTGGAATGGGCTCCTATTGTCACTTGATGCATGACACTGTACCATGGCCTGCATGAAACACAAGTTACAATCCTACAATAGTCAATGGCATACTGTGTCAGAAAGCATTAACCTCAAAAGTAGAACACAGTATTCTAGTTTTTATGTGCTGAGAATCATATACCTGTAAGAATGGTTGTCTTTCTTGATCATTAATTGCACAACCCCAATGTGCAATTTACAGTGATTACATTTGTGTAGTCCTTCTGCGACACAAACAGGGAATTTTCGTCTATGCTTTGTGGCTAGTTGATGTCAAAATGAATGAATCACAGGCCAAATTTCTTAGTAAAACATATTTTTTATATCATAATCTTGATCAACATTATCATTCAGTCAAAAGATGATTAGATTTACAGAGTAATTATCAGAAATAACTTAGAAATGGGATGCATTTTGACATAAACAGAACAACAGAATAGCTTACATGCAGGCATTTCTTACTGTAATATGGACAATTAAATCAATGTATTATTTAGGGCTGGGTGATATAGTGAATATACATTTGTAAGTATACAATACCATAAAGAATCATAGGATAATCGATTACACCACAATAAAATTTCAACTTCTCTCTTGTTGCTTTACTTGTTGCTTTGATCCAATACTGTTTGAATATAGTTGACTGTATTTGGCCTTTAAAAAAAAAGGTTTACTTGCATCATATGTGAACTGTAAGGACGTCAAAAAAACAAAAAGAAAAATCAAAGCAAATGACAACTCCAGCAGCATGCATTCATATGTATGTACAGCAAAACCCACAACCATTTCAATTTAGAAATATGTGCAACAAAATATATATAACACTTTTTACAATACAGTGACAATGATATGCATGTTTAGTTATATCACCCAGCCCTGGTCGTATAGAAAAATGGCATTTAGTTTCCACATCTGCACTGTAAATAGAGAACAATCTAATACCACCTCATGAAGCTTGTCTGTCCTACATTGCTGCCCTACCTGTTAATGCACTTAGCGATCACAAAGTGAACCTGTACGCTACATGGAGCTGATGTGACACTAATCCCCAAATAACAAGCGTCCATTTTCCTCCTGAGCACCCCGATTCACTGTGCCGACCTCACGTAATTGGTTGACCCCACATGTATTTCGCAAATACAATGCTGCTGTCACTGTGAGTTGGCTGTTTATATGGCTGTACAGAATTGAGGTATATTTCTACAACGTTCATAGATATGGCTACTCCAAAAACCCATAGAAGCTATTCTAACTGTATTTTCTTCATTCTGACATGTTGTGAGTTATAGGACAAAGAAGATAGTGAGTTGTGACAAGGAATTTAAGCTTACAAATGATCATTTTACTATTTTTCATGTAAAAAAAAACATTAAACTTAGAAGTCTGAGTTTTTTTTTTTTTTTAAACTCACATTGTTATCTTAAAACAAAT
>JAVQKG010071692.1:0-12529 GCA_036025885.1 Hypseleotris bucephala
AACCACAACTTCAAAGAAAAAATGTAGAGCAAAGGGAAAGATCATGAATGAAAGAAAAAAAGGTTAATTGATTTTCAAAAAGAGAAAATGGCATGAAAAGGAGAACTGAAAAACCAAAAGGAGAGTACGGTGGCTGGTGGGGGCCAAAAACACAAAAGGGGAAAACTCAGACATGAATGTACTCATTCACATTCACTATTGGGACAGAGAGGGGAGAGTAAGATTTAAGGGAAAATGGTTCCTAAAATCAAAAATGAAGAAAACAAAAATCAATTCAGAGAAGGCCACAGCCTGAAAAAGGGGAATGGGAAACAAAAAGAAGAGGATGCCATGTCGGCCTTACTCCTTTCTTAGCAGATGTTTCCCCAAGAGCTGCCACAATGGCAAAATACTGAATGACACGTTTCGTGTTGACAGTTTTGCCAGCACCGGATTCTCCGCTATAGCAGTATAGACATGACATAAAAAAGGCAAAAAGGCGTCACAAAACTCAATCAAAAAGAACTACAGAACAACTGTAAAAAAGGGTGGGAAAAAGTTTGTGCTAAAAAAAATCTGTGTGTGTGCGGTGTTTCTAAATGTAGTATAATGTAGGTATAAAGAGCATTATTTTATTATTACATTAGCCACTTACGTGATGAGCATGGACTGGTTCTCTCTGTCTGTGAAAAAGAAAAGCATGTTAGAATTGGACCAAACATTTACAGATAATTATGTAAAACTTATCACAGAATGATAACTCATTTCTACAACTATAGGCTATATTAAATGAGGGATAAGATAATTGAAATGATTAAATATAGCCTATCATATTATCAAATGTACTTATAAATTATTAAATTATTCTCAAAGAACATCAGCAGTCTGGTGCAATATCTTTGTTATGTCTGCTTTTATTTAGTGAATGTTGACTCACTCCGCAGCATGTCATTGTAGGCGTTGTCTGCGATGGAGTAGATGTGCGGCGGCGCCTCTGAACGCCGCTTCCCCTTGTACGCGGCCACCACCGGAGGAGTGTATACCGGCAGCCACTTGTATGGGTTCACTGTGACGCAGAAGAGTCCCGAGTACGTCTACACACGAGAGACACAGTTGTTATTGTCGTTATGGATATTCGTATGCGCATAGAGCGGGTTGAACTCACATATATCATCCAGGACGAGTAGCGTCTGCGCAGGTTGTTGAGTACGGAGGCCTCGTTGAGGTGCGTGAGCATGGCCATGTCTTCTATCATGTCGTATTTAGGAGGGTTCATCTGCTGGATGTCCTCGTCCTTCACAGTCAGGGTCTGAAACGGTAGAAACGGTCAAACTCCAGCTAACTCTTAAATATGTATAAAAATGAGCTAAAACATCACATATTCACCCGTCCATCTTTGGTCTCTACGATGACTTTGTCACCGCTCAGCTCTTTGATCTCGATTTCAATGTAGGCCTCTTTCTCATCTGGGATCCAGGCGCGTTTCTTTCCTGCAATAAGGCCCTTCTTAGTTATCTTTTCCATAGTAAGAAAGTATAAGATGTGTGAATCTGAATTTACTGTAGCCTATTATTTACAATATTCATTTCATGTAAGTTTATTGACAGCAATAAACCAACAGCAGGAGTTAAAAGCATATTGTTTTAAAAAGAAGGGACTAGATTTTCTCCACACTATTGGCGAGAGGATAATAAGTAAGGAGGAACCAAAGTTTGTAGGCCCTAAATTATCTACGTCGAAGCTTTTCCTGCTGCAAGTGCTACTCCAAAGAGGTAGGCTACATATTAAAATATCAATTAGCATATAACCTATTATTATTAGTGCAAACGGTGCAATATGCTGTTAGGCTCAAGGTAGTGTGGTAAGTTTGTTGTCAGAATTCGAAACTTAGGCCTACTCTTTATGCCGATGTGTGTGCTTGTCGAGAAAAAAAACCAACAAAATATATTAGGCCTAAATAATGCTAAACCAATTAAACAATTAACTGTTCATTAAAAATGCATTCAAATATCCATGCTTATTTTTTGGTTATTCAGTAGGAAATAATCCCCCTCTTTGTTTTGTTTTCAAGTTGTCTTCCTACCGTCAAACGCGAGGGTCTGCGCTGCCAGCAGCTCCAGGTCGGTTTTGCGTAAAAACGGACCAGCCTCCCCAAACTCCTTCATGTCGAAGCGGGACATGACTGCTCCTCTCCGGCCTCACACGGCTTACAGGGGCGCACAGGACACAAGATATCCTCTGGTAAGAAAACAAAAGGGTCAACAGTTGGTTTTGTGGAAACTATTTGTTCACGTCACATTTTCCAAAGTGATGGACGAGGTCAGCTGTAAAATAAAAAAAAAAATAAAAAAAAACGTCACGTCCCGGACAGTGTCCGCTGTAAGCCGTCCTTAATGAGAACCTACCCAAGTTTCCACTGACCCCCGGACCACAACTTAATGACAGCCGTGCGGGACGTCTCCTGCTTTATACTGTGAGTCTCAAGGTCACGGTCAGTGGACATTTGTCTCTGATTAGCATATGCCACCTCCTCCGGCGCCCATTGGTGCTCCGCGCCCATCTCAATTGACACAAAAGGAAAGCTACGTTTTTGTCATTGCGCTAAACCCAAGCGGCTATTTTTGTATCCCAGTTATTTGTGCACTGTACACAGTGCAGTGGAGTGGGAGAGTGGTTCGTTTTAGCAGCATCCCTGCAGGGGTGAATTCTTTTACTTAACACTCACTGAGGGCAGCATCATTGTTTACTAAGACATATGAACTAATATAATGTAAACTTTAGGTTTAAACTTAACAAGAACTCCCCAATTATCCAAATAAGACAAATGAACTAATGCAAGCAAACTCTCTATATCTACTGCCATTGTGTGTCACAGAGGAAACCTTAGAAGAGATTATTTCTGGAGCTGCGCAGCATTAAACACAACTAAAAATACACATCATTTTATTTATAGAGATAAACATAGTGCATGGCTCCTTCCACACAATGAGGCCTATAAGCCCAAGTGACAACTGTTGGCAAATCTATGCTTATGAATTACATATGTTATTTTTTCATAAAGACTTAGTAGCCAATGGAACAATATGATAAATTTGTTGATATGACTGTGGCCTCTTAGCACTGATCCTAGCTCCAGCAGACTGACCTTCAGCGAGGGGAGAGAGCAGCAGGGGGAGGGGACAGTACTCAGAATAGACGAGTTCCACATTCCTGATAGGGAAATTGACTGAAGATTGCAATGGATTTTTCAAAAGTTTAGGCGATAAACACCCAACATGGCCATCACTTCATGTGTAAATATCTACATGAACAAAACCTCACAGTGAATAAACGTAGCATCGAGTAACTTTAAATCTACACAGTATTTACACAGGTAGTTTTCATATCAACAAAATATCCATGGCATTACAAACTGCACGAAAAGAATAAAGAAGGAACTCCCAAAATAAAAATGAATATCAGTCACAACCATCTCTCCATACTGTTACAGTGTAATTGAGCATCTCCAGAACAGAGCTAAGTTTTTTTTGTTTCTTCCAGATTGCCAGTTCTTTTGTCCATAGTGTCATCTCAAGCTTTCTAGAGCAAATCATTACTTTTTGCCTCTTTTGCATGTCACTATATTGTTTTATACACACAAAACATATAACAATTTAAAAACGTCAACTACAGGAAGCAGTACCACTTGAAAGCCTTGACCGCGGTGGCCATGTTTGTTTGCTATCAGTGTGCCTGGCAGACTCTGAGGTGTTGCCGCGATGGCTGAAACTTTCTCGGGCATCGGTGAGATAGAAGCGGACCGGTGCTATTCTGGGACAAGGGGCTCTTGAGAGAGTGGGCCAGGGACTGCTTTATGTACTATGTCACTTGGTGGACATTTGAAAAGCTGGCATGCTGATAACACATGAGGAGGAGATGAATCCCAAAGGCTTTAAATAAGTGCACATAAACACACACGTGAAGAGGAGTGTTTGCTGCGCTGCATCTCTCCGCACCGCCACCACCACTGCTGCTCTAGGCAACAGCTGACCTCTCCAACAAACAGCTCTGCTTACGTCCCCAGTGTTCTGCAAAATCATTTATCCCCCAATGTGTGTTTGTACTATTAAACATGTGTGCGGTTTTTAATTACACGCCAGAATCAAATGTCGGCCATGGACAGAAGAGGAAGAAGAGTCGGGCTGAACAAGTTTGAAAAATATCTAATTGCGATTTTTATGACAGATATTACAATTACGATTTGTTTTTAAAGCTAAGATTCAGTCCACAGATTTGAAACATGTCTGGAAGCATTACAAGTTGAAAAAAAGACTAAAATATTAACTGTTAAACTTCCACAAGAATCACAAGCCTTTCAGAACATGTTTGTAAAGGTTAAATCTACAAGGGAAGCAGCTTTTTGATAGGGGTGCACAATATATCACGAAATTATTGTTATCGCAATACTGATAAACGCAATATACGCATCGCATCTAAAATTATCGCACAAGACAAGTGTTCAATCTGACAACGATTTACACTTAACATAATTATCATTTTACATCAGTGCCTTGAATAAAAATCTGTTGTGACCAGAAAACATATATTTAAAAGTAATGTTTTAGTCATTATTTCTTAACTTTGAGTTTAGTCTTCATAGATAATAGTTTTGCTCAATTGTACTTACATCAGAATATCGCAATAATATTGATATCGCAATATTCAACATGGTTATCGATTATAGCATGTTTTTCTCATATCGTGCAGCCCTAGTTTTTTACTATATATTCTGTTTTGTGCTGAGATATTATACTGACTAAAAATTGCAGCCTTTGTGATTTACTAATTGTGACCATTAAAATTGCGATTTCGATTTGATTTCAATTCATCTTTCAGCCCTACTCGAGAGCTCGCATAATGGGACCACAGCGCTGCTTTCAGTTCTGGTGCAGAGTAAAAGAGAAGGAGGATATTTGAGTTTGATCAGGGGGTCACTCACAGTTGTTTTAGATCATCATACACTGAATGCCAAAGGGCTTAGGCCATGAGATACACAGATTGGGAATTATGACCCAAGTCACTCGGTACAGTTTAATCGACTTTATCTCTCGCTCCATGTTTAGTGTGAGCTCTGGTGCAGCGCTTATCAGACAGGAATGACTCCGAAATAGGGCCATGACAATAGTGACATAAAGGTAAACAGACGTTACAATGAAAACAGGTGCTGGAAGGATACAAGAGGTCCAGGGGTTCTCATTGAAGTACATTAAATTCATATATTTATCATTTAGTATTTTGTTTATAAAAAGGAAGAAACAGGAAGGTAACTGTAGGATATATCAGGATAAGCACGGAAGACCTGTCACAGCAAGAAACAGTATATTTGTCAAAGCTGAAAGGAAATAGATTTTGTAATAATCCTTTCAAAGTTTTTAAACAGAAAGTTCTCAATTCCTGAATGGAGACAACTAGAGGCAAGACATTAAAACATGTTCAATGGAAGAATGAAGAATAAAGCATTAACCACAAAATATTGCAAATTAAGATGGTTTTAACAAAAATGTACCTAAATGTAGCAAACAGTCTGCTACATGTAGGTAATGTCAGAGCCTGGTTAGGAAACATTAAATGTGAATGTACCTCACATTGTATGTTTATTGTAGAATACATTCTTTAGGTTAACTGGACAAGTCCTTACAGTAATACTACTTTTTTGTAAGGTAAACTCACTTTTTTTCTCCAGTTTCCTCCATTTTTTTTATCATTCCATATGACAGACATTTTAAATGGTCTATTGGAAAATGTTATTTTACATTTTTCCTTAAATTCTACAAGTTATAACAAACAAATAGACTAAATAATTGAAAGCACAAGTAAACATTTTTTATTCAAAATGCTTCGTGATTTTTTGACACTTTAAAAATTTGTTTTTTTATTTGATCATATAGATATTGTATTTTTTTATTTTCTTTGTCTTAGTTCAGTCATACTTCAGAGTTATACTTACATACATTCAGCTTAACTGAATGATGAAGTCTAAAAATGGGCATTGAAGCAGCAATTCATTTTGGATCAAAGCATTCATAGCTGCTGGATATTTCTGTAATGGCCCCGTGCCGCCCCACAATACCTTGCAGCAGCTGTGGCTCAGGTCTTAGCTGTGGGTTCATCAGAGTGGAGACAAAGAGACGCGTGTCGCCAACGCTCTTTAAATCCCCAATTACTCTTTTGTAGACGCACAACCATACACAGGAGTTAGCCACACGCGGCGTGCACCTAATCAGTCTTTTAGCCACTGGGCTTTGATACTTTGCTATTAGCTGAGGCTCCAGACAATAGGCCACGGTCTCATTGTTGTTGAGGTGTGGGCTGTAGTCAGCGGGCCTGGCTCGTCTGACCGGCCCTGCCCTCAGAATGCATGGCAGCTCTCAGCTGTTCTTCTATTTCAGGAGCATGGAGGCATACCTCGTCCCAGCTGGGGCATCAGAAACAATGGGTGTACGCTCCTATCCAAACACAGGCCCGCAGACAATCTGACGCACTCCAGGATCCCATCAGAGCCCTGTGCCAGAGGAGCTGATCAACCTATCTCCCAATAAAGAAAGAAACAGGTTAACAAGGCCATGCAGACAAATCAGCAGCTACAAGACTTCACTGATGTCCAACTGTATAGATCCAGGTAAAGTGGACACTGTTTATGCCATACACATCAACAGCAACGGCAAAATGATCATAAACCATAAATGAGACTAGACCTACACAAACTCTGTTTTATCTTTTAAAGTACAATGGTTTTTACAATTATATCGTCGTTTTATAAGCTTTATTTAATGCCATTTTGTGAGGCTGTGTGAATTGACAGTGCACCATAAAGAAAAAAACAAAACAAAACTTTTTTTCACAGTTTTTCTTAGTTAATATGTGCTAAATGATAAAAGTCACACCATCAGTGCCAAAGCTTTCCTTGTATCTGAAGCTTTTGGGACACTGGTTCTAGGCCAGAGGTCTGCAGTGCCGCTGCTTGACTTTAAATAGACCGGACTTGTCCAGTGTCTGGGAAAGACCTTCATTTAGTGACCAAGAGCATCTGAGTGTCAGAGGGACATATCTTAGGTTAATTTACTGTCAGTACTGCTGTTGGGGCCTTGTTAAAGTGGTTCTGTATTAAAGGTGCCATAGTCTCATAATGGCAGTTCAGACAGAGCTCTGTCACAATGAGAGGCATCTGAGACGGACGCGTGGCAGCTCTTTCACAGTTTACTCAGGCTCCAGGCCCTTCATATACAGCCTTTATGCACACGTCACATGCATTCACTCAAGAGCATAGTTCCACACAAGCACCATCAGCACCTCTGCACTGTCACCTGTTGTCCGGGGCAACTGCTAAACACACACGCACATGTGTTATATGGACAAATTGAGTTCAATTAGTTCACTGAGTTGCCAGGCAGAATCAGAGCAAAGTTACACTTGGACCAAATGCCATCTGAAAAAATGGGAGAGAGAAGAAGGCTGAAGGCTGTCACTTATTATATACTGTAGTTTTATTTTTGGTTTTGTTGTCGTAAGCATCAATGCTCAATTAAAATACACATCTAGGCTACAATTCCACTTATGTGGAATCAAGTCATTAGAATCTGATTTATTTGAAATGTTTATTTCTGCTACCTTTGATGCTAGAGGACAGGGGTATGATCATGGACTGTCAGGAGCTCCAGCCTCCAGCTCCAGGCTGTGACAGAATTGCCCATGTACAAAAGTAAATCGCTTGTGTGGTATTTCTAAGAAAAGATAGCAAAATGACAAAAAGACAAAATGGTCCAACCTTTTCAGGTAGCTTTTTTATTTATTGTGAGAACTTTAGCAAATACTTTTAAAACATAACTAAAAACATAATAGTCATACATACATTTTTTTATTACCTCAATTGTAAAACAAACAACAAGGTCACACTCTTACAAAATAAAAGTAATATTTTACATTATTCTTTAATAGATGTAACATAAGCTAGCTGCAAGTGGCTATGATCGACCTTTGCCCAATGTTGCATATCTGGAGCACACCAGGGGCGGGTCTTATTTTCCGCCTTCTTGTTGGTTGGCTAGCAACGCCATCATATGTATGTTTCTGTTATGTCCAACATGACACATCTCTCACTTGAACACTGTTAGTCTATGACGAACTTTAACAAATGTTACTGTACCTTTGCCACTTCCCATAGGGAAGTTGTGCACCACCTTTCGTTAGACTTTTAAAATTTCCTCAAATTTTTCTGCGGGCTCGCCCTAACAATCACAAGAGGCCTCTCGCCTCCGTGAGGGCTCACCCTAATTATTAAAAAAGTCTGCCTCAATCAAAAATAACTTCCTGATAGCTGTAGTTCACTTGTGAATGAAAATATTTAGGAGTCCTGGTGTGAGGTGTCAACAGCTGACATAATCATAATCAACTTTTTTCACTTTATTTATTTACTCTATTGATCTGGAGATTAATTTGAATTAATAATATATAATATGAATTGATATACCTCAGTAATGATTATTTTGTCATTGTTGAGAAGTTGCATGTCTGGTGTCTATTTCTCATCACGCTGTGGACACCTAGACTCCTTGTGGGCCTTTGAGGACCGTGCCAACATTTAACAGCTAGTCTGAGCTATGTCGGGCGTGGGACATGGAGCAGTGAGAAAGTGTAGAAGGAGCAGGTGAGGAGGGTCCTGAGGGAGGCTCTCTTTGAGACGTAACACAAGGATCAGCCTGGCATCCAGAGAAGTGCTACTTCCCGGCAGCACGCCAGACACTGGGGCAGCTGCCACCGTCTACGTCTCAATCCTGCATTTAGCGCACAATACCACTGTGTGTTACCAATCTGTAGTCATCTACTAATGGGCCTGGCCAGAATAGTGTCAACAACATGGGCTGTAGTCCTACAAGCATCTACCTGTGGCTGGTGCCAAAACACAATGGGGAATGTTGTCAGTGAGTGTCAAACTGAAGACTAATGTAATACTAATGTAGATTATGGCTTTTACAATTGACAGAGGCCCCAAATGTGATGAACAGGCTTCTGTTTATATGATAGACCATCCTGAGCCAAGACCCTACTCTACACTACAGCACCCTCTACTGCCACCAAAGCGTCATTGCATAAACTGGCAAAGTATCTTCTGTTGTCCAATGATTAGCTTTTCAACTATGAGTCTGTTTTAGTAGAGGGTCTGTGACATATGTTCTTTCCTGCAGTAATTTGCATCATGATTTGTCTGATGACGAGTTTTTTTTATTTTTTTATTTTTACACCAGATGATTTTCCTGAACTTTTCATTTATCCAGGCTTTGGAGTGACAATATCCGCTCATAATCGTCATGATTTTTTCCCAAAACAAAAAAAATCTTTATTTTTCTTGGCAGTAATTACAATGACTCAGTATAAAATACCTTTAAGATGTTTTTAACTACTATTACTCAAGTAAGCTACTCTGTTGGTAGATTTCTTTTGACCTTGTTGACAGTATTTAAATATACATGACTATGTGGTAGATTTCTTTTGACCTTGTTGACAGTATTTAAATATACATGACTATGTGCAGTTCATTGTTTGGTTGTGATACTTTTTACTGTTTTAGTATTGGATTCATTCTTTCTCTCATTCTTCACTCATGAAGCTGAAGTAGTATTTTAGTACAGTACAGAACGCAGCACTGTTTGTAAACAGCAGAGGGCGCCGGTCCCCTGCTGATGCCAGTGTAGTCAGAGTTCACATGTGTCGTGCCTGGTCAGGGAGGCAACACAAAGGCCTGTTCTCAGTGAAGTGCACCTTGCATGCAGCTGCTTCTATGGAGCTGTGAGAGAAACAGAGCTGCAGTTACACTTGACCAAAATAACGGCCCTCAATGTGTACACGCTCATTCACCTTGTTCCACTCCACTGCCTCTTCCCCTCATACAATAGGTCATTTCACCCTTAAGTCAACTAATGCTCTTTCTTTATGCTTCTCAATGACAGGAAGGGGCTATCTCATAGGAAGTGGAAGTAGG
Organism: Hypseleotris bucephala; assembly: GCA_036025885.1. NCBI lineage: Eukaryota > Metazoa > Chordata > Actinopteri > Gobiiformes > Eleotridae > Hypseleotris > Hypseleotris bucephala. The sequence continues at coordinate 9,995 of JAVQKG010071692.1, forward strand.
AGCGTCCCTCTCTCACTCACACACACTCCTCTATAGTGGTCCCCTCTCCTGCCCATCCTGTGGCGGGACGCAGTGGGCCCGGTGTGCACTGTGAGCCAGGAACACCCCCTCTGTGCTGGGCCATGGCTGCCTGCTAGTATTTTGGTAATCGTCATCCTCCCTGACCTGCTGGCCCGATCCTGGCGCCAGGAGTCTCCATGCCTCCCCTCCACCTCCCTGGCCCGCCACCCCCCGACCCCTCCGATAATTCAGACCAGCTGTTGCAAGGTGCCTTTCCCACTCCCACCCACGCTACACTTGCCTTTTCCGCAGCCTTGAGCTTGTACCGAGAGAGGCCCGCTCGAAGACTTAGCATGGGGTATGACTGAGGCATTAAATAAATACAAATCAATCACCCCAACACCACATCAGGGCTAAATCTGGATTTGATGTCGCTGTATAGAGCCACATATCCTAACACTTGGCTTCCTTTCTCTGACCCGAATTTCTCTCATTCCTCCCACCATTCAGTCTTAATAATAAGGAATGTGTGTCACCATGAAATAAGACAGAATTGAGTTTGTTGCAATGCGCTTCTCGAGTGAGCCAGCTCTTCATTGCAGTCACATGAAGAGCATGTGCATCCTCCATGATCAAGTGACTGTGATAGGAGCCTGCAAAGAAAACAGCACACAAACAACTAGGGACGGAACAATATACAATAAGTTTATAGCAATAATAACACTGACAATTAATTGATCATGGCACTTTTTTAACATCGTGATAATCGTTCGTTGCAATAATCGTAATTTATTTGCACCTCAATGCCCTGTAGACCTTGTGAACAGATAATTTATTGTATTAAGCAAGTAGCCTATAAAGTTCATGTGATATGATTGTCAACCTACAATAAAATGTACTGTTGAGATTCTAAACTAGCATTTTAGGGACTTGTACACATATTTTTTAATTATCGGGATAGTATTGTTAATTATTATGGCCACAATAACCGAGAGACAAAAATGTAACATCGTCCCATGCCTACTAACAACTCACTCTGCACTTGTCCAATTTCATAAATGTTGATGTACTTTGTTGAACTTTTGTTTTTGGCATTTGGGGGCTCTGTGCTAAGAAAGGTGCCTGTCTGTCTCGTAGCTAACCGCAGTGGGATGCTGGATTGTGATGGAGGGGAACCCCAAGCGTTTGATCTAGTTTCCACAACCCCCAGACTCGACTGACTAACAGCCCACCAGAGTCAGAGCAGTGCATCAGCCTACACCAGTGAATGACAGGATCTTGGACTACATTAGAGCGGCCGCAAAGGTTCGACTGTTAATGTATTGAGTTTTAAAAAGTCTAAACAAACTCCAAATGTGATACAAGGGTAAAGCAGGATTAAAAGAAGCAGGAACCAGAACTAAACTAAACTCTAACCTGAAGAAACCCAGGAGTAAAGTAGGCCTAATCAAAAGCAGCCCAGAACTAAACCAGGAGAAAAGTAGGGTTAATCAGGGTAAAACATCAAAACCAGATCTAAACTGGTAAATTATAAGCCAGAACTAATCTAGCCAGGAGTAAAGCACTAGCTAAAGCATTTCATAAGCTAAACCAGGTCTAACCACAAGCAAATCAGGGTTAAACCGGGGTAAAATTAAAAAAACAAAGCAACAACAAAAAACAGCTTAAAACCAGAACTAAACTAAGTCTAAACCAGTCTACAAAACAAGGTCAAACCTAACATAATAGTTGGAGACTTTTGTCACATCTTTATCCGCCTTGAAAACTGTTTTGGACTTCAGTAATTCTAAAAGTGGATGCCTAGTCCTTGGTCTAGTTATGTAGTAGATGTCGTAGTTATGTAGTTGTCTTGTACAGCAGTCCAGCAGCATCCATAGACAGAGCCCTGATACAAAGTGTTGCAAAGGGGGTTGGTACAAAGAGCTGTTCTGGTGAAACTATGGAGGAAAATAGTTCATGCTGCATTGGGATTTCCTGCCTTTGCTCTGCATGGCTATAGCCCCCTCCCACTCCCGTCCCCCCGCCCATGAGCAGTGCTGTATGGAAAGTGCTCGGACCATATTTCAGCTGGAGATTAAGAGTAAAGCAGTTGATTTAATGAAGCACTGTGGGTGAAAGTTGGAGTGTTGATCCAGACTTTGGCAATCCGGTTTAGCTGTAATTCTATTTCCTAAGTTAATCTGTTTCGACTCCTGCACGTCTCTATAAAGATGGTATCAGATTTGTTATTATCTACAGCTGCTCTTTGCTTTTACGTGGTACTCAAGTAAATGTATGGGTACGTTGAGATATTACCCAAGTAGAAGTCAAGTAGGAATATATATGACATTAGTTAAGTGAATATAAAATATTTGAGTTTACTTCAGTGCAGTGAAAGTAGCAAAATGCAGTAAATTGGGGTATTCTGACGACAAGGCAAGAGATTGTTTTGTCAGTTTCAGATACTAATAAAAACCTCCTTAAAGACTAATAGCAAACAAAGGGGGGAAAAAACAAATCATAATACGTCTCCTTAGAATTATAACGTTCTGTCTG